>JBBPNX010000672.1:0-15560 GCA_038091155.1 Harrya chromipes | reverse complement strand
ATTTGTTATCTATGACATCATTGTATTCCCTGATACCCTACGCCCAGAACTGGATTACTAATAGTGGTTGTCCGTACGTATATAAGGACCCCATGTACCATAGATAGTTCCCCAGTTCTATCATAAACAATGGTTTAGTCCCAAAGACCTACCTTGTGGTTGTGAACGTCCTATCCTTGTCTCCTTTTCATTGTCACCAAAGGCTATTGGTATCCAAAGCCTACACTACTCTTTTATCTATCGGTTTACGGTTGATTAGGGTTGCTCCTAGCTTCCTCCTTGTCAGTCGGTCGGTCTTGACGGATCCATTACAGACTGCATCATCGTCTTCGAAGGACGGAGCGGTCATCGCAACATCACGTTCCGGTTCCACTCGATCAACGAGTCTAGAGGAACCAGAGGGGATCCCATCAGTCCAGTCCAAGTGTTGATTGGCGATAGCATCCACATTGTGGACAGCTTGGATGGAGGTGGGTTTACCCATATGCTCCAGAAGCGATATCGCATTCTGGACATGAGGGAACGCAGGTGGACCATAGTCAGTAGAGCCGGTGGAGTGAGCAAGTGTGCGGGGGTCAATGGTGGCAGGTGTAGTCACTTCAGTGACATCAGAGGGCCATCCTGCAACAAAGGCGAATGAAGCGGATGGTTCCGCCGCATTGGTGTGCGCACTTTTGCGCTGCTGTTGCTTGGCTTCTCCCTTGTCAGAGCATTTGCCACGTCGAGATTTCTTTTTCTTCCCCCCCTGACCCTGTTCGTTGCCTTGCTGCTGCTGGGCGTCAAACTTCGGGTCATCGTTCTTTCGCTTCACAGCAGAGACCTTATTGGCCTGCTGTGACGGCTGCTGTGTACCCTTGGTAGGGCGACGAGAGGTGAGCTGCTGATAAGCAGCAGTGACGTTCTTCTCTACTTCTGCCATAGAAGGCAGCGTGGAGGTGGAGGAATTTTCCTCTGCTTGGACCGTAGAGGCCAAGGAGGTGTTGATCAGGTTGGTGAAGAATTCGGCGTATTTCGGGAGTTTGGTCAATACCATCATGAGCCTGATCTTATCAGGGACCTTGTAGTCGAAGGATTCGAGATTTGCAAATATTGTATTGATTTTCGCGAAAGTCTGCGCGGGGTGATTATTTTCGGGGAATGCCAGAGCGAGGAGGGCCTTGAATTCTGAGTAGGCAGAGGCAACGGAGGGGACATCATACTGATTCTTGAGTGATTCCCAAAGGAAACGCACAGTGTTACAGTTAGCGTGACGGCTAATGAGGTGGTGTTCAATGCGAAGCTTGATACATCCCATAGCTTTGTTGTCGTTGTCGTCCCAGTCCTGCTGCTTTTCCAAGTTGGAATCATCATTGGCTAGCGTGGGGCGCTCTCGCTTCATGGTGGAGTTCCAAACGCTGACAGACTGAAGATAGAACTTCATCTCGTCGGCCCAGCGATGATAGTTAGATCCATTGAGCTTGTTGATGGCGTGGAGGGTTGACTGAGACATAGTGATCTGGGTGTGGAATATGTCAGTACCTATTTGATGAATGAATGAAAGAGAAGGGAGCGGGGGCGCATCAGACATCCAGGGACCCAGTGATAGGCAAGCGTGTTCTGGCGCATAAAGGCGCACAGAGTACACCAGGATGCCTAAATCACTAGAGTGTCTGAGATGGCGTGTTCTAGCGCATGAAGGCGCATAGGACACTGTCAAGGCGAAATCGCACAAGACCCATCAAGAACGTTCAAACTGTTCGGCAAGTGATCGCACAGAACATTCCAGGCAAGCTAGAGTAGTTGGCACAATCTAGCGTACAAGGGCGCATAAATGCTGCCAGAACCACTCGGGGCTCATAACCTTTTGAATGTGCGCATATAGCGCTACACTCCGAGGGCTAAGGAACTACTACTAGCTCATTACTTACCTGGGTGGCTGTGTAGGTGGCTGTGTAGGAACATAGTGGTTAATGGTCAAGAGACAATTAAAACTCCTATTGAACTCAGCTCTCAGAGTGAGTTAATATAGATACAGGAGATAGAAGTCATGTGACTACACTACTTATGTAATACTACTGAGTGATATACGTCTAACTTCAACACAATCGTCTATGGGGAAATCCGTAACAACTCCATTACTACGCATAGCAGTACTTGTGAGTCATGATGAATCATTTCCCCTTTATATCCAGATGACTCCGCTGCCTGTCCTAAAGGGCCTTCACATATATAAACCTAGATATCCATCCATGTAACCTCAGTCTTGATCCACTCAATTTACCTGAGTTCCTTGACTCCTCCTCGAGCTTGTCGTTGGATCTCCTCCTTCGACATCCTTTGTCTAAGTCATCAACCTCCAAGTCTTTGACCATCTCCCGGTTAGTGACTGGAACCCTGACTCCTTCATCATCTTCCACTACAGGAAGATCCCTGGCTGTTGCACAGCCACTTGATGCATCATCGTCATCCTTTGGAGGTTAGCTCCTCATCCTTCATCTCACATCTTTAGGTTGCACCCCCTTGCTCTTGTTCCAATGCATGGGTGGGTCATCACTGCTGCGGAACCTGAGAACCTCTTGCCCTCGTCCTCAGTCCTGAGTCCACAGTCACCTGCTTATGCAGCAACTGTAACAAAGGAACAAGACTCTCCTGATCAGCTTGCTATCTAGCAATCGCCGCCCACCATTTCGTCCCACCACCGCCCCACCCTCTCTGCCAGTCATTGGACTCCCCAATCCATTGATCGGCCGACTTCTGAATCCTCAGACCAAGAACCTTCATTCCAAGAGGAACTGCCCTCTTCCCCTGAGCTCCACTTCGAAGACCTCAAAGAAGAACAATCCACCCTTGCCCTAAGCCATCAGCTGACTCATCCGTTGACCATCCCTCACACCCAAACACCCCCTTCACCCACTCCAATCACCCGATCTGGAGACTTGTTCCCACTCCGACCTGATCCAGGTCCAGCAGCCTTACCTGGTGAAGCCCTACCCTTCGTCTCCTGCACCCCATCTTTGTCCACCATGTCAACTAAACCAATCGAACTCCATCTTGCCACTCCTGAAAACTTCAAGGGAGACTTTGATTGAGCCCGCCCCTGGCTCACCTCTGTCTAGTCCTATCTTCTTATCAATGCTGACATATATAACACTGATGCAAAGAAGATTGTCTATGCTCTGTCTTACATGACAGAGAGCTCTGCTTGCACTTGGGCTAATTCCTTCTGCAAAAAGTGCTTCTCCACCAACATTCCCACCTTCGGGGCTTGGAAGGACTTCACCACTGCCTTTAGAAAGGCTTTTGAACAGTCCGACCTCACCACTAATGCCATCTCTTGGCTTGCTACTATGTGAGTCAAAAAGCTCCTCTACTCTACAAACATATATTGCAGAGTTCCAGAACAATGTTGCCATCTCTGGCATCGACTTGGACAACGTCCTTGTCGACTACTTCTCTACCGGTATCCCTAACATGCTGATGAAGTGCATCTACTCCATAGATACCATCCCCATGAAAATTGACGAGTGGTATGCCAATTCAGAGGACCACCTCCACCCAACAGTCGTTTCAGTCTTCGGACCAACCTCGCCCTGTCCCTGCACCGCACCACCTCCGGTGTGCCCATGCTGCTTCCTCTCCCTATCAGGTCCCCTCCCCCTTCAGGACCCCATCCTTGGTCGCAGATGATCCCATTGACAACATCGGTTATGGAAACATCACTGGTTTCCCAGTTCATCACGGATTTGATCTGTGAATTCTCCAAGATGGCTATATGGTCCTTGTTGGAAACTTGACACTAGTAGGGGGTAATGTTACATTTTACTCTTTTCTTGTTATGACCTCAGTCAAAGCACCCAACACACAACCGCTTGGGGATCACGCTAAGACCCATGTACACAGATAGGAGGAGAGGGGAGAGTAAGGGAACAAGTAGTCCTTGACTGATGGTTGGGATAACCCTAGAACCAAATGAATATGACTGGAGAAATGACTGTAGGTACAGGCAGGTACTTATACTGTTGGGTTATCTATGACTAAGCATGACTAATGAGATAGCAAAAATAGCCATCCAATGGCGTAAAGGGTGCTTATCAGCACATGTAGAAGGCATGTCTTTATGTGTGAAGTATCATGGGAGCAATCCAGTAAATTGGGAAGGTGAAGTAACCAGTACCTAGAGCAATCTGGCTAAGTCTAGGCCAGTATCTATAAAGGGAACCCTGACCCTAGTATGGGATAAGGATAATGATAAGGGTTAAGTTAGGTAAAAAACTTGAAAATCATAACTTTTCTTTTCACTTCATCTTCATCTCTTGTCTTCACTCGGACTATGTCTCGTTGCTGCATAGGCCGTTAGGGTCTCACTTATGCCACTGCCCTTGACCCCACTAATTCCATTGCATTCCACAGACATTCTATGTTAGTAATCTTGCTCTTGTCATATGCCATGCCCATCGCACGATTACTCATAGCTTCATCATCCTGTGTCATTCCTGCTTACTCTGTTGCTGCACAGTGTTCCAAATTTCTGCGGTTTGCAACAGAAACCGGGATCATATACTAAGCCCTCGTAAGACAGTAGCCCGTACATACAAACAGGGCTATTTTCATTTCTTTTTGATTCATTTCATCGAGGATTAGCCGTTTGCTAATGCCTTCGGACACTTACAGATTAGCTCTTTATTTTGCTAATCACGGACATCAGGCTATACTTACAGTGGCTCAAAAAAGTGTCCCAATGTTGAGCCATTGTAGAGAGATTGGGAAATTATAGAAGAGCAAGAACAAACCAGGCAAAGGGCTTGCATAATGAATGAAAGTACATGCTCTTGGCATTCTGAAACAACTTTGGTCATGTGATTTGGTTGCCATGGCAGTGAGGTACAAGCATTTTAAACTGACATGTCATTGGGACACTTATTTGACCCTGTATTTGTCACTCATTATCTCATATGTAACATAGGAATTTGACAGCGATTGATGGTTGCTATGTTACCAAGCTGTGTAATTATGTAAGTGACATAATTCCAAGCAATATAAATACCCTGTGTCCCACTCCAATTAACCTCACTATACCATGAAGTCCACTCCTACCTCCACCAAAGCCAATATCCTTTTTCTTTTTGAATCTGGCCTCTCTGGTCGTCAGATTGCATCCAAGACTGGTCTAGAAAAGTCTACTGTGGCCAGACTTATCAAGGAGATCCTCCCAGAAAAGGAGAATGTCAAATTAGGACGTCCTTCCAAGCTTTCTACTGTTGATAGGAGAAGAATTGTCTCCAGTATTACTACTGGGAAGGCTGAGAATGCTGTCCAAGCCACCCATCTCATTAACTCTGCCATTCCATCTCCTATCTCTGTCCAAACTGTTCGAAATGTTCTCAAGGCTGCATCTCTGAAGGCTGTGGTAAAGAAAAAGAAACCTCTTTTGTCTACCAAGCATAGAAAGAGAAGACTGGAATTTGCTCTAAAGCACAAGGACTGGACTGTAGAGGATTGGACCAGAGTTATTTGGTGAGATGAGACAAAAATTAAAAGGATTGGATCAGATGGAAGGATGTATGTGTGGAAAAAGGGAGGTGAGCCTTTACAGGACAAAGAGATTCAGGGAACAGTAAAGTTTGGAGGAGGCTCCTTGATGGTTTGGGGATGCATGGGCTGGAATGGAGTAGGAATACTTGCAGAGGTGGAGGGGAGGATGGATGCTGAGCAGTATCTGTCCGTTCTAGAGGACAACCTGCTTCCCAGCATGGAGAGTTCTGGAATCCCTGAGGAGAGCATTATCTTTCAACAAGACAATGACCCCAAACACTCCTCCAAAAGGGCTCAAATCTGGTTCAAATCTGAAGGGATTAGGGTCCTTGACTGGCCAGCACAGTCACCAGACCTCAGTCCTATTGAGCACCTCTGGCAACATCTCAAGAAAAGGCTCAATAGCTATGAACACCCAGCAAAAGGAGTTTGGGAGCTGTGGGAGAGAATTAAGGTAGAGTGGGGGAAGATAGAGGTTGAGGAGTGTCAAAAGCTAATTGAGAGTATGTCTAGAAGACTTGAGGCAGTGATAAAAGCAAAGGGAGGGCATACAGAGTATTAAAATCTATAATGTAACTTGGGGTCAAATAAGTGTCCCAATGGCATGTCAGTTTGAAATGCTTGTACCTCACTTCCATGGCAACCAAATCACATGACCAAAGTTGTTTCAGAATGCCAAGAGCATGTACTTTCATTCATTATGCAAGCCCCTTTGCCTGGTTTGTTCTTGCTCTTCTATAATTTCCCAATCTCTCTACAATGGCTCAACATTGGGACACTTTTTTGAGCCACTGTATGATAGCCTTTCAGACTTCCTTCCCCCATGGATATTAGGACTCCGCTCATGGATCCTTGAATAGACCCTGATGCATGGAGGCTGTGCATCCCAATGGGATCTCACTCCATTTGATATTGTCTTTTACATGCTAGTGGAACTCCGTTACGCGTCTGACATGCTACGTGTCCTTCCTTTACATGTGACACATTTAGTTTCCTTTTACACACTATGTGTTATTGTCTTTTACATGCTATGCGTCAGTCCACAATATGTGACACACGCTCCTTCCTTATTCGCGCACATGTCTTTCCTTTTACATGCTAACACGCAGCTTTCCTTTTACGCATATGTGTTCGCGTTCTGTCCTATTTTGAAGTACCCCTCCCGCCGAGCCATATGCTCAACTGTACTGTACCACGCGATCTCCTTCCCTTTCAGACAGATGACTTGACAGTTATCTCGATACATCCCCTTACAGGATATATCCACCTATGGACACAGGACTCTCAGACAGTATAAATACCTGTCTATCGTATTGTAGCACCCCAGCTAATTCTATGCACTTTTGCTTGGATTGTGGTTCCTTCAAGTGTAATCTCTGAGCTAGAGACCCCTTAGTGTATTTGACTTTGATGCTCTTTGAGTCTTTCGCTCAGTCCTTTTGTCACTGTTGCTTGGACAAGTTCCTCAGTCCATCACACTCGCGTAACAATCACCTCCCCTCACACTCACTGACCAAATTTCCTGTTCAACTGCACCAAGAGCCATGTCAACTTACTATGTCATACAGAGAGTAGTCAGCAATTGCAAATTTATGACTCTGATGGCCACATCTCTAAACTTGAGTTTGATGTCAGCCTATGTCACACAGAGAGTAAATGCCATCAGAGTCATAGTATTGCAAGTGGTAACTACTCTCAATCTGAGTCTGATGTCAAGCCAATGTCATACAGAAAGTATTTATCATACACCAAGTCATGACATTGAATTGACATCACACTCAGGTTGTGAAAGTGTGTCAATTAGTGTCAATTAGAAAGTGGTCACCATATACCAAGTTGTGACATTGGATTGACACCACACTCAGATTGGGAGGTGTTGTAATCAATCTCATACAGAGAGTAGTTATCATTTACAAAGTCATGACATTGATTACCACACCTCCTAGTCTAAGTATGATTGTGTCCTTGAAAATTACCTAAAAAACAATAGTTTGGATCATGTTTTATAATTGTGAACATTTTGTGTAATTTCTGTCAACTCACACAAAGAAAATAATGTCTGAGCTGGTGTATGACAATACTGATGTGAAGTACAATAGAAGTTATATTTGACAAGAAATTATATAACAATATCTATCTGTCATAGTTTCCCTGATTTAATAGTAATGGCTCAGGGGCTGAGAAGGAAGTGCCAGTACAAAAGAAGCACTGTGGACCGATGGAGGTCACTGGCAAATACATGAAGGATGGCCTGCCATATCTCCCAGATGTCAGGAAGTGATTGCTGGTGGAGAGTGAGCAATTAATTTAGGATTTTGCTACTAGCCATTACAGTCAGTGATATATCTTTGGACTTTGAATGTAAGCTGATGCTTCAATAGAAATTGCTGTAGACAGTAGTAGGGCAGTGGTACTATGGGCTTACATCCTCAGTCAGCCAGATGATTTCTTCAACAACAACTTTATACTACAGGGTGTACGATTCCAAGAACCATCCAAGCTGTAGAAACACAAGGCAAACCAAACTTTTGACATTTGGAAGGCTCAACAAGATTGGTGTGAGCAGCCCATTTTCTAGTTCCATCACACCCTAAACTGGGAAAATGAAATGGTTGAGGTCATGGGTGTAGAACAGGACCAAGATACTGTTGAATCCGATACTAGTAGTGCTGAAAGCAATGTCTCAGTGAGACTGTTGGTAAGTGACAATGAGCCTTTCTAAAAAAATGAGATGACTGAGCAGACAAATAGATTCAACTCAAATGGAATACCATTGCTGATGAAACCAATAAAGACACTGATTCTGATTGCAATAAAGAGGAGAATGAGTTGTCCCATGTTGGCGGGATTCCATCAAAGCCACTAGAGAAATGCCATAGGATCAACATCAGGCTGTCCACTTAGTCCTGCTCTACAATCACTGCTGAGCCTATCGGAAAGCCACCAAAGTCAGTGGAACACCAGTGTATCTCCAGTGTCCCCATAGAAATTCACTTGGAAATGCATGGCACCTTGAGCACATAATGAAAATGACCCCACACCAAGCAAGAAGGGAAGATCCAAGCAGACATAGAATACATGTTTGCTTTCCATTCAAATATCCAATACTGAGTAGATATATTATAGCTAGAAATACATATGTATGTGTATAAATAGACTAATGAGTATTTATGTTCAATACATCCTCCCCAGTTGATGATCCTTTCAATGCTGCCGTTGACCTCACTCTTGTCAGCTGATTCACTTGATCAAGTGTAATGGTGACCTTCTCCAGCTTCTTCATCAAATCTCACTAACAAACTTGAGCTCCATTAGCCAGGTGCCATAGCATTGATAGGCAGTTCTTAACATAGTGTTGGTCTCTAGATGGAATATGTTAGGGTCCACACCATCCCTTTGAAGCTTGCAAATCTGCAACATGGCAGGCATTGGCAACTATTTCAACCAAGTTGATGGTGAGTATAATGACATGAGGTACATCAGTAAATCACTAGTTTTTACACAGACATACAGAGTTAGTTCATCTATGGAGTCTATACATTTTTGTACACAGGAGACCTGTTTTGCTGATGTATATGACTGAGAGTTGCTTACCATTGTCTGGTTCCCACTCTAGCCTTCCCAAAACAGTCTCTGCCACCATAATGTCATGACTGGGAAATCAACATATTCAATTTCTACAATGTGTTTTTCAACAACAAACTGGATGACAACAAAATTATTTACATAGAACTTCCACCAGGCTTCAATAAGCAAGGCCATGACCTTGTCATGAGACTCTGTAATGCTATCTACAGTTCCAAATAGGGAGCTTTAAAGTAGTACCAACATCTTTATGCAAAGCTCCAGGACATAGGTTTCAAGTGGATGGAGGCAGACTGGGATGTTTTCATTGCAATCATTGCTGAACATATACTCATTCTAGCCTCACATGTGGACGACTGCACAATCACTGGGAGCTCTTTGAGCCTTATCAAGGCCTTCAAGGACAAAATCAGGATGCACTTTCAGAACACAAATTTAGGTCCAATTAGCTGGTTGCTTGGGATGAAGGTGACCAGAGACCACAAAAACCATATCTTTTCCCTTTCCCAAGAAACATATGTTAACACTATTCTTGCCAAGTACAACTTTACTGACATCAAACCAGTTGCTATTCTCATCAATCCACATGTCCTACTCTTGGACAAGCAATTGCTGAAGACCACGAGCAAGATAGCACATATGTGGAACATCCCTTATTGTCAAGCAGTTGGATCGTTGATCTATCTGGCTGCTGGGACTCAACCTGACATCACATTCACCACTTCTTTCATCAGTCAATTCAACAACAATCTCAGGTGGGAGCACTGGGAGGTGGTAAAATGAACTTACAAGTATCTTTTGGGTATTAAAATGCTCGCACTCATGTTTGGGACACAAATGAAGGGCCTAGTTGGGTACATCAATGCAAATAGTGCTATGCAGGAATACTGACATGTCATTATGGGCTTCGCTTTCCTTATCGACAGGGGAGCGATTCTATGGCACATACTCCACCAACTCCTGGACACATAGTGACCTTTTGCATTGTAATTTCTAAGTATTTTAAGTACAGTTATGTAGGTATTTCGATCAACCAAAGGATTCACCCAAAATGAAGATGCCTGATCAAGTACATTGCTGCTTGTCCATTCCTGCAGAACCTCTTGCCCAAAATTTGGATATAGATGGCAGGTACGTTGGACCATGTTGGCATCAATGATACTTGCAAGACATTTTCCATTCTGTATATGATGAGATATTTGATAGAGTTGTGAGTACAGATCTGGGTGCGTAAAGGCACTCAACATATGCTAGGTAATCAGGTGGTTGCAACGTTGAAGGAAATAGTGCTTCAATCGCTCTTTTGAGGCAGTCTGAACAAAACGTGAACTTGGGCGACTTGATAATCTTGTATATCTCACTGGTTACACATCAGGAGAGGAGAAATAAATCTCAGCCTACTGTGAACGCCAGTCAGAGAACTTTTCCTGTCATGAACTAAAATGGTGTCAAATTGGCCAGGAACTGCCTTCCCTCATTAATTTCTCGATGCAGGTTTGATGTATGTGGTGTCCACTGAGTTAGAGTTTGGTTCCAAGTTGAGTGAAGGTGATAAATTGGCAACTAAAAATTTCATCTTGTGGAAGACAGGCACAGTTGAGAAACGAAAGCATACCAGAGCAGACTGTCTCTCTACTTCGGTGCAAGAAAGCGTGGGATCATGTTGTTGAACAGTGCACCTGGCAAAGGAATCCTGAAAATATGTTGCACCATAAGCCTGTGCCAGGGTTTCAAAGGTCGCAGCATTCACAGACGGTGTTTTTGTGATCCAAAGGTGTACTGATTTGGGGTTTTCAGGGTTCCCTGCATCTGGTGTAGGTGGTCTGGTGCAGGGATAAGTGGATGGATGTATTGGGTGATGACCAACTACAGAATTCTACAAATATCAGCGTGTTCCTTCCCACTAGTGTGTAGCTTTGAGATGCCGTTGGAAAAGTGCTGAATGCTGTGGTTGGGAGATAACCGGCGACATCATGCATCTAGTTCAGCAGTGCCATAAATGCTCTTGATCCACACAACAAGGTGTTTCATAACTCTTTGATATAATTGGTGAAAGATGTCAGGGGTAACGGAAAGGAAGATATCAATGTAAGACAAGTCCTGCCAGAATGGTCGAATGACAGGTTTGATACCCACTTCTTGACATGCTCAAGCAAATACTAGTGGTCTATTATCCAATGCATCTAATTTGGAAAAAATGGAGTCTAGGTCTTGGAGTGGATGCTTATCTGATGAGTCGCCAACTTGCTCGCGTGAATGGTGCATCTGTTTTCCAGCAACACGCAAGTAGTTGCTCAGGATAGTTGCCAACGTATACAGCAAGGATTGGATGGGTTCTTCATACAACACCATCTCCGTTCGCCATCAGCACTCCATTGATGCCTGCAACCTTCAACGGCTCCAAAGTACGAGTCATGCAAGCGTGAAACAGGTTAGCGAGTATTCTCAGACGTACTGCCTGATTGGTCACTGTTACAGTTTTCTGCGGTTAGAACAGAACCGGAACTGCGCATAAGCCAAAGGATATAGGACGGAACGTGCACACGAAAGCACCCCCTTCGTTTTCTTTCTTTAGACTTAGGATTAGCCGTTCAGCTAATCCCAGGACTCATTTATGATAGACTTCCATCCCCCGGGGATATTAGAACTCCGATCATGAGTTCCTCGATTGACCCTGACACATGAAGGCTGTTCGTCCAGAACGGGACAACACTTCATTTAGTATATTTCATATACACACCGATTGAGTCATTGACATTATCAGTGACTCATTCCCTTATCCACAGACATTCCCCTTTGGGACAGGATACCCTGATGTGATCCAATGATCCCATCACTGATACCATTGTCTCGGACAATCCTGATCGGGTCATGTTTGATCCTTTCATTCCTTTTGGTTGTTATTGATCCTTCGCCTTCCTCAGATCAATAACTCTCTTCCTAGTTACCTATTCAAGACATTCCCTCCCGCTGTTGTTGTACGAACGACATATCTTCCTCTCGACCAAGTCATATCGCTTTCCTCTTTCGATCATATGACTCACCCTTATAGATAGCATATCTCTGACTCCTTCCTAGTCTTCCCGAACGGACGCATGGACTCCTTTTGTAGCATTACTATACTTGTCCGAGTAGACAGTATAAATACCCCTCACATGTATAGTAGTGCCCCAGCTAATTCTATGCACCACAAGTGTAGGATTCTAGTCTCACTCCTAGCGTGATTCAGTTCTGAGTCCCTAGAGACCCATCTCGACAATTCTTCGAGCTCCTCCCTTAGTTCTGAGTTGCCAGAAGCTAGGACGAGACTTCGGTCCTACGCTTAGCATAACAACTGAGGTCAAACTTGAGAAAGTGAGTATTGGTTGAGATAGGGGCAAAACCCGAATGAACTGGATGTCCTAATATGGTAATCTGAATGAACTGGACATCCCAATATGGCAAGAGGTGAAACCTAGTCTCTGAGGCCTTGAACAGAATTGTTCAGGATGAACTGGATAACCACGCTGGTATTGCATAGAACTAGCTGAGGAATTATTGTACATGCACTGGGTATTTATACTGGGAAAGAAGGGGGGACGAGTCATACAAGAGAATGATGAGGAGTCAGAGCATCTGTTTGAAGGGTAGATCTAAAAGGGGAGATAGGGTTCTCGGGAGAAGTCTGAAGATAGGGATGGAGTCCTGTTAGGCATACAGGGTAAACAGAAGAGTGGGGAGATGAAAAAGGTAAACGTGTAATGGTTGACATATATGGAACATGGTGTTCTGATTACATATTGGGAAGGAGATCTAGTCCGTCGGGTATGTCCACCCATTGTATACAGAGGGGGAATGAGGAGTCCCATAAGGTCCGTATGAGAATAGTGGCCTGGGGAGTTCTAAAGGGATGTGTCATTGAGGTAGACAAATTCCGGTATCTTCTGCTTGCAGCAGCTTGTTCTCGGTGGCTCACACTGCACTCCCTCACTGCCGCCGCTACCACCGTTGTCATTGTTGCTACCATCGTTGTCATTACCACCACCATCGCTGCCATTGTTACGCCCACCATTGTTGTCGTTACCACTACCATCGCTGCCATTGTTACCCTCATCATCATTGTCATGACCATCACCATTGCTGCCGTTGAAGTTGTGGCCACCGTTGCTGTCTTTGCCACCATCACCGGCATCCATACTGTTTTGGGATTTGTGTGAGTGAAGAGGGTAGTATTTGGACAACATTTGGAAATTCATGGGTGGGGCAGAGGATGGTGCTTTACTTAACCCCGGCTATAGAACCAGAGTGTAATCCCACATGTGGTGGTGCTCGCTTGTTGTTGTGATACAATGGCCACAGTACATGGGTCATCCGACTAACGGCACTCTGAGTGATAGCTAACCCAACCACAAGAAGGAATAACGATAAAAGAGTTGTGTTGTCTTCGGATACTGATAGATGTAGGATGAAGGAAATCAGACAAGGAACGGCTTAGTCGCTAAACCAATGCACTATGGGGTGAATCACAGTTATTGATAGGACTGGGGATCGACTACGATACATGGTACCTTATATACGTACAGGCTACCACTATTAGTAATCCAGTCCAGGGCATAGGGTATAACAACGTGTAATCCGTGAGGATAGATAAGAAGGGAACTAACCAATAGCATAAGGAGCGCGAGTCTAGACCAGGAGGAATGAGGGGACAACGTGCAGGCCAGGAGGTAGGCTTGAGGCATGACGTCATAGATAGGGTAAAGAAATACCTGGGTCTAGGCTGTATCACGTGATGGGCGGGGCTAGACTGCTTAGTCAGCAAGTCACGTGATCTGCTTTGGCATAAAGATTAGTGCAAGCACAAGTGTGACAAGTCTTGCGTTGCGAAGAAGGCGAAGAGTAAAGAATGTTATGACAGATTCATAACACCACCACACCTCTGATTCGCCGATTGCGAACTCTCTCACATGGATGATACCGGACTACGGAATCCCTCAGACATTCTCATGGATGCTTCTGAGAAGTTGTATTCTTATGGTCTCGTTTAATCTCCGTCGACTTCCTTTTCACACCTTATCTGGACTGGAGTTTTTGTTATCAAGATAGGCTCCTAGACCGGTTCTCCTATTGGTCATCTAGAACGGTATAAGAGTAGGGCACTTCGCCTCGAAGTTGTTCCTCATTCTCCTCCTCTGGTCGCCGCCCCCCAACCATACTTCCTTCTTCCCTTTCCCCCTCGTGTAACAACGAGTTTTTCCTCCATCGATTCAACAATGTCTCAAGTGACAGTTGCGCCCAAGTTATCCTCAATGAGAAGCTGTAAGATTTCGCGTCAAGCTTAGTCTCACCTATGGCTTCGCTACTCTCCCGACATCGACCGCCCTCCCAACGCCTCCCTCAAGTCTTGAGTATCTTTGCCCTCACATCCTCGCTGCCAGCCCCCATTGTTTACTGTACCTGGGCATTCCAGGCTAGTGATGGATTGGGTTATTCAAGATAGATTCTCTCCAAGTGATGGTTTACAAGTGGACTCCTTTTTGTTGAGCGCGCCTGCCATCTAAAATAATGTGGACTTGATTCTCGTACCACTAGATGACGAAGCTATTTGCTGAAGTCTGGTAAAACTGCTTGCGGTAGTTGTTGGTGAAAACCTTCAATGTTTCCTTTGTCACAAGATTCCTGATTTGGACTGTCCTCCCCGGATCAACCAACCCCTCAAGCGATTTGATTGTTTATTGTTGAGTATCAAGATTTCGGTCTTGGTATTTGATAGTTTGCTTTTAGATTGCGATTCCTCTTCAAACAATGTTTAGGACGTCTACCTTGGTAGCGCGGCTCGCATCTAAAATTGAGTGCTTAATTTCCTTATTGGTATCCAAAGGCAACACTATCCTTCTATCTTCTTGTGGTTGGGTTAGCTATCACTCAGAGTGCTGTTAGTCGAGCGACCCATGTACTGTGGCCATCGTATCACAACAGTAACACTACCCCTGTTACACTCAGCGGGGCATCAGGGGTTTTGAGGTTCGAGAAAGTCAGGAAGTTCTCCAATCGCGGTTCAAGTATACTGGAAGTTGTAGCTATGGTCGAATGGGATTTTTGGTAGTAAAGCTCGAACTTGAGAAAATGAGTATTGACAGAGATATGAGCAAAACCCGAACGAACCAGAATTCCCGATATGGTAATCCAAACGAACCGGACTTCCAATATAGTAATCTGAACGAACCGGACTTCCAAATATGGTAATCCGAACGAACCAGAGGTTCTGGATGGAGTCTAACATCTGAGGACTCGAACAGGGAGTTTGTTACAGATTTTCCCATAGACGATTGGCTATCGGCGATGCCTCTTGAAGGCAATGGCAATGGCACGTTTTCTTTTTCTTTTACTCCTTACAATACTCCTTTACGCGATGGCTTCCCTGTCTTAGACTCTTACTTTATGTGGCCCGATGTGGACCACTTGATTCCCTCTTCAATGACGGG
>JBBPNX010000671.1:0-15576 GCA_038091155.1 Harrya chromipes | reverse complement strand
GAGGAATGATCCAATGACCAAATGAATACAACTGGGAAAACGACTGTAGGTACAGGCAGGTACTTATACTGTTGGGCTATCTATGACTAAGCATGACTAATGAGATAGCAAGAATAGCCATCCAATGGCGTAAAGGGTGCTTATCAGCACATGTAGAAAGCATGTCAGAAGTATGACGTATTGTGAGAGCAATCCAGTAAATCAGGAAGAAGAAGTAACTGGTATCTAGAACAATCTGGCTAAGTCTAGGCCAGTATCTATAAAAGGAACCCTAACCCTAGTATAGGATAAGGATAATGATAAGGGTTAAGTTAGGTAAAAGTGTTGAAAATTGTAACACATCCGGTCCCACAAATTTGATGATGTATGTCCTTTGTACTTGCATCATTTTTTTTAATCACGTGTTTCACCCTTAGACAGGAGCCATCATCACTTACCTCAAACATCCTGCCCTCATCTCAGTGTTAGTGAACACTGTCTGGCTTGGTGGCCTTCACCACCTCCTCGACAACACTATTGAAGCATTCACTCACCCCGTTGCCCTCACCACCTCAGCAATCTACTTGTCACTTTTAGAACATGCCCATGGAAAGTACCAACAGGTTGATTTCCCACCCACAAAAACAGAGGAGATTTACAAAAGCCTCCTGAATTCTTTATCAGAAACTGTTTTTTTGCACAATCAGCTGAGTCTGTTGAAGGAGGCGGTCACACAGTGTGTTACGGTTGCTGCGTAAGCAGGCTACCGTGGACTCAGGACTGAGTATGAGACTCGTGAGGACGAAGGGCAAGGGGTTCTCAGGTTCCACAGCGGTGATGACTCACCCACGCGTTGGAACAAGAGCAAGGGGTGCGACCTAAAGACGCGGGATGAAGGACGAGGACGATACCTCAGGTGGTTGCGTGACGACTGGGAGTCTTCGATAAACGAAGACGACGAAGGGGCAAGGGTTCCGGTCGCTAACCAGGGGATGGTCGAAGACTGGAAGGTCAACGACGTAGACAAGGAATGTCAAAGGAGGAGATCCGACAACGGATGCAGGAGGAGTCAAGTAGGCTCAGATAGATTGAGTGGATCAAGACTGAGGTTACATGGATGGGTATCTAGGGTTTATATATGTAAAGGCCCTTTAGGGCAGGCAGCGGAGTCATCTGGATATAAAAGGGAAATGACTCGTCATGACTCACAAGCACTGCTATGCGCAGCAATGGAGTAAGCAAGAATGACAAAGAGATGACGAAGCGATGACGAATGTGCGAAGGGCACGGCATATGACGTGAGCACAATGAGTAAAGTAGAATGTCTGTGGAATACGATGGAATTAGTGTGGGTCAAGGGCAATGGCATAAGCAAGACCCTAATGGCCTATGCGGCAACAAAGGCGTAGTCTGAGGGAAGACAAAGGACGAAGACAAAGTGAAAAGAAAAAGTAAAACGTAACACAGTGTGGATCCTCACTACTTAGATAGAACACACCATACAAAGATTACTACTATCTGATCTTGTTGCTAGTATCTGAATCTACCATGTGAATTCAAATCCTATCTTATCTTAACAGTGAGGATTGAAAAAAAAAACATCTGAGGTCCCCGCAGTTACCTATACTGCTATGCATGAAGCCATACAAGGCAGGTGCGTAATCCTTCCCTGTCCTAACCAAAAACAATCTGCTCATTGAGCACTCATTGAGCGCTTAAGTTTGTAGATGCAGTCTGGGTCCTTGTCATAACTTGAGTTATCATGCACTTATCCGATGTAGGTGGAGTCTAGTAGCAGTGGCATCACAGTCCAGCAGTAAACTTTAAATTCTTACCATCGTGCCACTGGCAGTTGTCAACTTGTGACTAGACTATTTGTCGAATCCTTGATGGGCCAGTGAAGCGCCGAGGCCTCGGGGCCTTCGATTTGGACCGCGTGTTTCCGCATAGAATTGTTGGTGTTGGCAACTAGTCCTGCGTAACTACGGATTCTGGCGTCAGCGTGTTGACGTGGCACCCGCTCCAAGACTCATCGATCATCGACATTATGGTGACCGAGTAGCGAGTTCAACCTTACTGTAAGTACAGTCGGGAAATCCGTGGAAAGCAGGTATTATCATGGCCCCGGATAATTGGGCTCCAGCACTTCAACATACATTGCTGTAGCTCCGAGTCCTCGGCTGGACACTCAGATATCGTCAGGAGCACCGAATGTTCCACTTTTGGTCTTCACATTTTTCTTGCTCCCTCGCTTACTAGTTCCCGCACCGCGACTACTTCCCCCCCGCGAGTGGGGTACCTTGCCTCCCCTGCTTGAAGACGATCTGGCACGCTTGGGCGGTGCGCCGTTTCCTGGACAATCTGCATTCACCGATCAACTGGCATATCCCGAAGGAACAGAACCACTAAATACCTGTCGTCCAGTGTCCTATCTGGCCACATTTAAAACATTCGTCACCTGGAGACGTGCCTCCAGCCCGTTTCCCCGTCGTTCTAGAAGCCGGGTGCGTGACCACGCCAGGACAAGCTATCAAGAATTCGAAGATGTTCGCTTTAGCAAGTTGTTGGAGGCATAGAAGCCGAACAAGCATTACCATTACTAAAGTGGCCACTTTGTCCACACTTGAAACACGCTTCTGTACCATTGGCTCTTGTTGTTCCATGACTTGTAGACCGGTTCAGCATCCCACTATTTGGGCATGCTGAAGAGAGCAGCCGTTTGCATTGCTCAGTAGTACGCCGGACTTTCAAGGTAAGATACCTTACCAGAAGCCCAGTGTCCCTCTTGGTCGCACTGCCAAATAAACATTCTCTAGTCAGTCAATAGAATCCCGTTCCGAAAGTTACCCGCCTTGAAGCACTTCCCACTGGAGTGAGGGTCGTCGTGGCTAACTGTTCGCGTCGACATTGACACAGGAGGTCCTGTTCCAAGCGGGTTTGTGGGCTCATCGTCCCACTCAAAGAAGCCACACCCCTCATCCCTGCCTTTCGCGCAAGCCCAGAAGACGCGCCCTTTGTTGGCCCCTTCTTTTGTAACAGTCCGTTGAACTGCGTCCTCTTTACATTTGCATTGGCGAACTGGCTCCACGGCTTGATCCTGATTGTATCCAGTTTTCATCTCGGGATTTCCACACTGAGATGGGTACTACTTACTGGCTGACCAGCGCCGGTGGCGCGTTTCGCAGATACAAGCTGTGTAGGCCCTGGACCACCGTGACCTTCTTTATCGTCCTCTAACCACTTGAAATAGCCACAGGCGTCTCGAGCGCATGCATAGAATTCCTTTCCTTCGCGAGCTGATTTTTGCGTCACTCGTTTCTTGGTTGCAGGAATTCCACAGTCACATTTGGACAGTTGGCTAGACGAAGAACCACTGGAAGGGCCAGCCCGGGGGATTGTGTCTCGCAAGGAACTCCGAGGTCTTGCCTGCGGTGGGTCGATATCTGGGATAACTAGGGTCTGTCACTTCCAACCGCAATAATGGGGTATGGCTTACCGCCAACGTTGTTGGGAGGAGGGGGCAGCCTCTGTGCTGCACGAGGGGCTGCACCCCGCCCACGACCGGGGCCACCCGCGGGAGGCGCATCATCACCATCGTCACTGTCATGGTTATTCCTTCGTCCTCTGCTTCGTGGAGCGCCCCCGCCGTCCCCTCCACGTGGTCCACGGCGTCCTTCATCGTTGCCTGCATCCCGTGCTGGAACTCCCTCGATGTATCGTTGCACACTCTAGAGCATATCATGTCAATCGGAAGGAGGAACAATGTCATGAGCAACTTCACCTGGATGACTTTATCGAACTCTCTTTTGGCCATAATATACATATCTTTATATTGCTCAATACTCTGCGTGAGCATCTCTTGCTTTGTTTTGGCACCTTCGCACACCTGAACCATACTTCGCTCCGTCTACCAAAAAAAATGTTAGTAACGGGAACATTCACCGCTCCCAAGTCACTAGCGCAACCATTAAGTAGACACGCGCGACAAAAAATGCGGAGCGGAAAAGAGACCAAGTCGTAACAGCACGCGTACCTCACGCCTCAGGTGCGGTTTTGACAAACTTCCGTCGAATCCGATTTGGTTGTATCCTTCCACAAGACCAATACCAAGCGTTGAAGGAAGTAAATGTTTCGTGGTGCCGTCCATCCGCTCAATCACATATTCCCGATCAATGATGGTTTGAATGTGTTGCGCAATTGTCGCATCCGTCCCTAAGGTGGTATTCAGGCACGCTATCGATTGCGCGGAAAACACTTACCGATCCCGTTCTTGTCCATGAGCGTGACAAGGTCAGCTTCAGTCAGCAGGGTAGGCGAGGTTGTTTGTCCTTCTTTAATATCGCAACATGTGGGTTCAAATTCCTCTCCCTCCCTAAAATCCGGGATTTCTTTGTCTGACCATTTGTCGTATGGATATACGTCCAGATAGTTCCTAGCTAAGATGATCAAACCTAGGGTGCTAATAGCGTAAGCCTTTTGAACACTCGGGAATCAATAAAGGAACAGACCAGTTGCGTAAAATTCTTCCCCGCCATATACCGCCTCGACTGTCGTTTCTGATCCTTCCGCGTCTTTCGAGCAGCTCGCAAGAAATCTACGGGTGATAAAATCGTACACTCTCTTCTCATCCCCGGCCAGATTCGCGTTATGAGCAGTGGGGTGTATAGGAGGATGAGCTTTATCATTATTTTTGCCTCGGCGAGGTGGAGTAAAACCACCTTGTTGAAGGCTATGTTGTCACGAACAGAGCGTGGGGATCAAACAAGGGAATGAACATAGGGAGCAGTAGGTGCTAGGTCAAACTCACCCCGTTGCAAATGCACCCCAGGCGGGATCTACAGTTTGTTTTCCTACAAGGGTCATGAAGTCGAATTGGGGATCGTATTGGTCCGTTTCTGTACGAGGGTAAGAAAGAAAACCTTGCTGATAGAGCTTTTCTGCAATCTAAAGCTTCTATTGAGCGATCCGAAGCAGGACATTAATTGAGATACGAACATACATCCAGGACTTTCTTTGGTGCCAGTTTGAGAAGCCGTGATCCTGCTTTTTGAAGCTCGACGGTCGTCAGTGGCAGTGGTTTCCTGTAACTTGAATGCGTGCAACTGAAAAAGAGAGCGGAAAACACACCATTTTTTCGTGTTCTTTTGCGTGACCTTTGCAACTCGAGCTCGTGGATTTTCTATGATGTCTTCGTATATCTCATTCACGACGTCTAGCTCGAAAATGTGTCCACGCCTCCATGTGAAATCGACTCTCTTCGTTTCTCCGTCGACTTGGCGGTCAAGAGAAAGAAGAATGTGCCAAAAATCTTCGGGAATGAACGCTTTCACCTGGTTGTACCTCTGCACCACGAAACCTAGGGTTGGGAATTGACAGGGCCCTGGACAAAAACTGTATATAAGACTATCATTGGATGGGCTCTGAACATTGAATACCATAAGAGACAACCTCGCGCTTTTCACGGAATTGAGGAAGTCGATTTTGAAGAGCCAGAGTTTGCATACGAGTGAATGCTGCACCAATACGCAGATCTAAAAAAATACGTGCTTCGACAGCATCAGCTTGTGCTTGGTCGATGTCCACTGGCTGCTGAGCCGCACGGTGAATTTGCCTATAAGATGTTTGTGACCCTTCAAGCATAAAATGGGTTAGAGACGAACTGAGGTATGATGGCACTGAACCTGGCTCGACGGACGAGAATATTCGGTTTCGCCTTCCGGCATACAGTCACAATCTCCCATCCAATGTTCTCACCCTCTCTGTCACAGTCCGTCCAAATCATCAGGGTGTGCGCACGACGCGCCTCACTCATTAAGTTACGTTCTATGGTCTTCTTGTCGGCTGGAACGATGGCGTTGATGGGAGCGTCAAAGAGAGAAAAAGGATCGCAAGATTGCCATTGACGGTAAGCATCAGGGAAATCATGGGCGAGGAGATGACCTGACACAGAAGTGACTGTGAAATGAGAGTTTGTTTGGGGATAGTCAAAGTCGAAATTTTTGATAAAGCGGTTCTGTGTTGCACGCTTGTGTGTAGCAAGACGTTAAAGTGGAACCAGTGGCTGATTACTTTCGGCTTACTGTTTCTACACGGCCACCAGACAAAATTTGACTAATGGATCTCGCAATGGAAGGCTTCTCGGCGACACAAAGAACACGCATGGAGACACGATATTCCTAGCGGATTGAAGTTGGCGACGACCACTGGCAGTGTACAGTGATGAGGGCAGAAGGACAAAAGGGGACACAACATTAAAGAAAGATCCACGACGCGTCCAGGTGTTTATGTCACGTGATGTGATGAAACCGCTTTCAAGTTTGGGTGTTCATGTGTTTCAAGTTTGGCCTTGTTCTATCATGGATTCCGAAGATGCAAATACCCCAACAACGCGTTTACTGACTCTCTTGAATGTATCTGCACTCAAGAGCAGAAAACGCCGAACAGAGGATTCGTACCCACGGGAGAAGCTAAACAAGCGTAGGCACCTCAACTCCACGGCCGCTGAAGAACAGGATCCCTCCGAGGAGGCCATATCTAAGCCGGGAGATGACCTAGATGCCGCTGAGCAGGAAGTGGATGAACAAAACGGTGATCAGAATGATCCAACACGTGAGACCACCATTTTCTTTCAAAGCAACTGAGGTATATGTGTGTCCCCAACAAGCACCCAATGCATATGACCAACATTTCGGGCCGAATCCTGAAATCCTGACAGAGCGCAGCAGGAAAGCAGTGGACCAAAAACAATTGAAATCACATAGGGAGACAATTGGGAAGCTTCGTGTTATTACTTGCGTCCCTCCCGAGGCGTCCGTACCTCACAAAAAACACGGCCAAAAGACGGCAGTACGTCGTGTCTCATTCGCATATGTTTCCCGATGCATGACCTAATCATAATTATCATATCAGGTCCTGGAACGTCTGCTCAATCCTTTCGAGGCTCGACAGGTCAAGCAACCAGCAGGTGATATTACTCTAGTTCTCTGGTTATTACCCCCTTACTTTGACACAGAGCATACTCGGATTCAAGACGGCCTGCTCTCTGTTCTCTCTGCACACCTTGATGTTTATTGTCCTTCCGTTAGCCTCGAACACCATCAATGCATTCGTGAAGTAATTACATTACACGTCATTGATCATGTAACCAAGTGAGTCTACAAACCTAACCAATACGCGAACTCAAATGTTTTTCAGAAAGCGCCGCTGTGTGCTCAAGAACAACGACCGTATCTCGCGTGCGAAATCAACATCCTCCGATCCTCCAGAAGACATCCAGGACCAAGGTTTCACGCGCCCGTCCGTACTTCTCCTCCTTCCCTTTCGATCCTCTGCGCTTGCTTGGATGAATGCTTTAACCATCCACACCCCCTCCCCATCCTTCCAAATCGAAAACCATTCTCGCTTCCTGGGGGAATACGCTTTGCCACCTGATGCAGTAGATAAACTCGCTACCGCACCACCAGGTACATATCCCCCAGATCACGTGGAAACGTTCAAAGGCAATGTGGATGACAACTTCAGGCTCGGAATCAAGTTCACCAAGAGGAACGTGAAGCTTTTTTCTGACTTTTATAATTGTGACATAATCCTTGCAAGCCCATTGGGATTAAGAATGACGATTGAAAAGCACAAGTCAGCTCCCGTTTTACGTGTGTCCACTGGAACGGAGCGTTATTCTGACTAATTATCGCAGGAACTCCGATTTCTTGTCATCGATTGAGGTGTTAGTTATTGATCAGATGAATGCACTTACAATGCAAAATTGGGACCATACGCAGGTAATCGGTACTCTTTTTTGTGTTTTCTCCATTACCTTCATGTCGGACCTTTTTTAGTTTGTCATCTCCCGCTTAAACGAGCTACCCAAAGAGTCGCATGATGCCGACTTTTCACGCATCAAACCGTGGTATTTGGATGGACTGTAAGTGTAAATTTGAAAAACCGGTTGTACTATTTTCAGTTGTTTCCTTCCCACTTGTCGGTAATTTACTAACATTGGCCTTTAGTTCGAGCTACTTGAGGCAGACAATTCTCCTTTCGCCGTTTGAAACACCGGAAACACGGTCATTGTACAACGTCTCCCTCAAGAACGTAGCAGGAAAAGTAAGGGTGGAGAAATCTTGGCCAGCAGTACAGGTCCCAGAGGGGATCGATCATGTGTGTATATCGTGTCGCTATGTCTATGTGTCTATGGAAGAACTTTCTCACCTCGTGACAGACATTCCTCACGTTTGACTGTTTGAATCCAAGGGAAGAGGCCGATAAAAGATTTAACTATTTTACCACTCAGGTTCATTCCATCACATCACCCCTCATGGCTCAATAGCATACTGACTTTGACACAAAGCTTCTACCCAAGGTGTTGAAATCAGCTGTGCAAAGCGCCAACACCGTGGTCTTTATTCCATCCTCCTTCGACTTCATTCGGGTTCACAATTACTTTAGAAAGATGAACGGAATTAGTTTCACCGTGCTTTCCGAGTGAGACCCTCCGTTTTTTCATGCGACTTCATTTGGGTTGCGATATGCCTCGCTGCTGTATTGAACCCACTGACTCTTGGACAGATATTCCTCGAATCAAGAAATATCCCGGGCTCGTCAGGCCTTTTTCTCTGGGAAAAAGGCGTTCTTATTAGTTAGTGAGCGATTTCACTTTTACCGCAGGTGAGTATGTTGCCCATTCATGCCTCTCGCGACTCACCCTATGCCTCTCCAGATACAAAATCAGGGGTATCCGGAACATTATTCTCTACGGGCCACCTGCTCATCCTCAATTTTTCTCCGAGTTCCTTACGTATCCCTTCCTGGATGACGGAGTGGATCCAAGTGATGTAACTTGTCGCGTGGTTTGTTGTCGGTATGATTGGTTCAAGTTGGAGAGGATCCTAGGTAGCAGAGGGGCAAAAGAGGCATTGAATGAGTAAGGTGGCTGCCACTACCGAGGCCCTAAAGAACTGTCAGGCACATCAAAATGCTCACTAGCGGCCGACGATGCTATTGTTTGTCTGTATTTACACACCATCGCTCTGTTTACAACTCATTGCCAAAATCTTCAAGTTAGTTGACACTTCTTAGAAGGGTATCTTACCTGAGTATCTGCTTTCAAGTCAGGGAGGCTAGTTGGCACCGGCGTGGTAGAACATCATGCAGGATGGCAGGGCACCAAGGTTCAGTCACTTGCTCTTATGACTTTCATGTTCTGAACTCTTCATGCAGAATTAGGAACCGAGCCCCAGCGGCGGTCCAGGTCAGTGCAAGATTGTTCTTGACCCGAGATATCGCGCTTACATTTTCTGAAAGATCACTGCCGAACAACTTCTACGAGAGGTACTTTGTTTGTCGAGCCTCAGCATAGTCTGTCACTTGACCATAAACCCTCAGGCTCAAGAGCGCCAAGAATCCACATTTCGTGCCCCAAAACAGCGTGTCGAGGATTTTGAGGAACTTCACGAGTATCGAGGAAGGAAGCGGAAAGAATTCGAGGAACGCATCCGGCGTACAAGGGGTAGCATGTAAGTTTTCTGCCTTGTTGCGATTCCTTCCACCGAGCATCCCATAGAAAAGAGTGGGCCCAATATGCCAACTGGGAGGTACGTGTCACTTTTTGCATATCAGGAATCGTTTCTTAAACCCCCCCTCATTCAGGCCAGTCAAAATGAGTTCGATCGTTCGCGATCGGTCTTTGAGCGCGCATTGGACGTCGATTCTCGGAGCGTGCAGCTTTGGTTAAGCTACACCGAGATGGAACTGAAATCACGCAATGTACAACATGCCCGCAATCTTTTTGATCGTGCAGTGACACTGCTTCCCCGTGTGGATCAACTGTGGTACAAATATGTCTATTTGGAAGAACTCCTGCAGAACGTTCCTGGAGCACGACAAGTCTTTGAGCGCTGGATGCAATGGGAACCAGATGATAAAGCGTGGCAAGCCTACATCAAGATGGAGGAAAGGTATCAGGAGCTTGACAGGGCTAGCGTGATCTACGAGCGCTGGATAGCCGTTCGGCCGGAACCCCGAGTCTGGGTGAAATGGGCGAAGTTTGAGGAGGAGAGAGGGAAGATGGATAAAGCACGAGAAGTCTTCCAGACCGCGCTGCAATTCTTCGGAGATGAGGAGGAACAGATTGAAAAAGCCCAAGCAGTGTTTAATGCGTTCGCCAAGATGGAGATACGCCTAAAGGAATACGAACGTGCTCGTGTGATTTACAAGGTTAGGATTAATTGGAGTCTGTTACTTCTTGGCGCTGATATTTAGTTCCAGTTTGCTCTTGAACGACTACCTCGTTCGAAATCGGGGACATTGTATGCTGCGTATACTAAATTCGAAAAACAACACGGCACTCGTTCCGTCCTAGAGTCGACTGTGCTCGGAAAACGGAGAATCCAGTACGAAGAAGAGGTGGCTCACGACGGTCGGAACTATGATGTATGGTTCGACTACATACGATTAGAAGAGGGAGCATTGCGGACATTGAGGGACGAGGGTGGGTCAAAAGAGGAGGAGGAAGCTGCGATCGAACGGGTTCGGGAAGTGTATGAGCGTGCTGTGTCGCATGTTCCACCTGGACAGGAAAAGCGGCATTGGAGAAGGTATATCTTCTTGTGGCTAGATTATGCTCTGTTCGAGGAGATAGATACAAAGGTAAAGTGTTTCATACCCTAGTATCTCCTACCTCTGAATCCTCGTCTATAGGACTATGAACGTGCACGGCAGATCTACCGAACAGCACTCAACCTTGTTCCTCACAAACAATTCACATTTACCAAATTGTGGATCATGGCGGCGCGTTTTGAGGTGCGGCGGCTTGACCTTCCGGCAGCCCGCAAGATACTGGGTAGTGGGATTGGGATGTGCCCAAAGGAAGCGCTCTTCAAGGGCTACGTTCAGCTCGAGATGGATGTACGTTGAGGATATCTTGTTTCTACTTCTACGTGCTTTGACACATGTCTAGTTGCGAGAGTTCGATCGAGTTCGTACGCTGTACGAGAAATACTTGGAGGTATGTTTCAGCAATCTGATAACGCATCGTGGCTTACCGCGCTTCGCGTAGTATGACTCGACAAATTCTGCTGCGTGGATCAAATACGCAGAGCTTGAGACAGCCTTGGAAGATTTCGCTCGTGCGGAAGCTATCTTCGAACTAGGAGTCTCCCAATCTTCGCTCTCGATGCCAGAAATCCTGTGGAAAGCATACATTGATTTTGAGGTCGATGAACAGGGCGACCGAGAGAAAGCGCGGTTGTTATACGAACGACTTATTTCGCTGAGTGGCCATCACAAAGTATGGATCTCGTACGCGGAATTTGAAGGCTCCAGCATACCGCTGCCTAGGGCAATGAGGGAGGAGGAGGAAGAAAGTGAGGATACGGAACCACGTATGGTCGCAGGAGATCCTGTTCTTGCCCGGCAGGTATTCGAACGTGGCTACAAAGATCTTAAGAACAAGGGGCTCAAGGCTGAGGTGGGTGTCTGTCATGTGTACTCTCGCATTAAGCCATAAACCTTGATGTTTGCAGCGGGTTGCTCTACTTGGAGCGTGGAAGGCATTCGAGGAAGCCAATGGTACTGAGGCTGATGTGACCAAAGTCAAAGACATGATGCCAATAGTAGGCAAAAAACAACATGTTGACAAAGAGACCGGTCAGGTAGTGGAAGGTAAGATTCCCTTCATTTCCTTTCGCTTGAGCTATAAGTGACTGTGCTAGACTGGGAACTTGTATTCGCCGACGACGAGCGGGAAGTCAACCCGGCATCTTTCAAACTGATGCAAGTGGCTCATGCGTGGAAGCATGCGCAAGGGTGGAAGGGTGGAGGCTCCACTGCACTATCCGGTTTTGTCGCTGCTACGAAATCGGACATGAGCGCTGTGAGTAATGATCCCGTGCGGAATTCGTCAAGATCCCAAGACGTGACGATGAGCGAGCGGGATAATGATGAAGGTAGTGATGTTGCCAGCTCGGACGGTGAATAACTTTGTCGCTTATTATCGTTATACACTATATCCTGCTATTTCATGATCGAATCCAAAGACCTGCACGCGTCAATATTGAATGTCAGTTTCAGCCACCCAACATGTAACATCTTGCATCTAATTGGACTTGTCAAAATTGGACTCAAAGTTGTTCGCTTCTGTTCGCTCCCGCGGTAACTTATTATGGCCACTGGACGCCCATCGAACTTGATCGTTGACAAAGTTCGGCCTTTTAATGACCAGCGGTTCGACTCAGTTGACACGTTGCACCTTACCTTGACCATTTCCTGCTGCGATGGCGTCTCCTTCAGCATACAACTTTAGCGAATCTAAATTGCTATGGACCCCTGCACACTCGGGTGATGCAATTTGCGAGAGGCTGAGGAGGGAAATCAACATGAAGAGAGGATTAAAGCTAAGTGTGTATATTCCAGAGGTTGCTTATCAGCCATCTGAGCTGAGGTTGCTTTGCAGAGGACTATGACGATCTCCATGCCTACTCTGTATCTACGTCCACTTTCTGGCTCGATTTATGGGATTTTATGGGTATTATTGCCACTGTTCCCCCTCGGCCGGACCAGGTATAGTTGTGTCCTTCAAGCTCCAGTATTCCAGGCTTCGTTCTGATTTTTCCTAACGAAAGATAATCGTACCTGGCGCTATTCCTGAACGTCCATCTTGGTTCCCTGGCACTCGTCTCAACTATGCAGAGAACTTATTGTGGAGAGATGACGCTGCCATCGCTATCACGGCAGCTTATGAATACGACCTTTTGCCTGCTAGCGGGGGGAAGGCGCAGTTCAGTGGTGTCAAGCATTACACTTTCCGTGAGCTTAGGGAGTTAGTGCGTATCGTGTCCGCTGGCATGAAGAGGGCCGGTGTGCACACCGGCGATAGAATTGCTGGTACGTTCGAGTAGTTGCACTTCCATTTGAATGATAATGACGCAAGCTCCTTGCATTGCCATGCGCACATTCATGGCGAGTAGCTATCATCACCAATTCCGTCATGGGCGTTGCGATAGCTCTCGCCGCCGCCTCAGTCGGTGCCATATTCTCCAGTACATCAACCGACATGGGCATCTCCGGAATTCTTGACAGATACCGCCAAATCCGCCCAAAGATCCTTTTCGCTTCCTCCGAGACAGTCTACGCCGGAAAGACCATCAGCCTCACCGAGAAGATTGCAGCAGTAGAGAGTGACTTGAGGTTGGGTGGATACGGGTTGGAAAAGGCAGTCGTATTGAAAAGCGAGAAGACTGGAGACCTCGTGCAAGTCCCCAACTGGTGAGTCCCGTGCTTTAGCGGAAGCCCTTCTGATCTCTCAACCGTTCCCTTATTTTGGACAGCCTCACTATTGATGCCTTTTTGACCCCGTCATCTGCGGCTGATGATTACCCATTGACATTTGAACAGCTCCCTTTCGATTACCCTGTTTACATACTGTATTCTTCGGGAACCAGTGGCCCCCCAAAATGCATTGTACACGCTGCTGGGGTGAGTCTGAATTTCATTGATATCGTTTAGTGTTTTCCCTGACATTTCGAAGGGTGCGCTCATGAATAGCAAGAGAGATATCCATGTCGGGTTTGGCTTATTACCGACTGACGTATACTTTCAATATACCACTGTAGGTGAATGCCTTGATAGGCGATTTACGATCTCATCTACATCCCAGACTGCCTGGATGATGTGGCCATTCATGCTCTCGGGCCTTGCATGTGGAGCACACATCGTCCTATACGAAGGCTCTCCGTTTTATCCTGATGTCAGAGAATACCTCAAGCTAGTCGATTGGATGGGGTAAGGTGTCCTTACTCTACCTTTTCATCGCTCCAATTTGCTCCATCTTACTGCGATCGTGTAGGGTAACAGTCCTTGGCACCTCGCCTCGATTCCTTTCGGAATTGCAGGCACGCAATGTTGATCCTCTTTCCATCGTTTCACCTTCCAAACCTTTCGCAGGCCTGCGTGAAATGGCAGTGACTGGTGCAGTGTTGACGCCCCAGCTCATGACCTGGACTCACAAGGCTTTTGGCGGGAATCTGCATATTGCCAGCACGAGTGGAGGTACAGACGTGTTCTGTTCTTGTCAGTCCCAAACACTTGATCCAATCGAGATAAATACTAACCTGTGTAATTATATACATAGTTGTAACGGGCGTACATTCGTTGCCTGTCTACGCTGGCGGTAAGCTCCTTCCGTAATGAATTCCCCACAATTAACTCTACTCGGAAATAGAACTCCAACGTCCAACCCTCGGCATGGCGGTCTCCGTCTACTCCTCATCCGGCGAGCCCATCCCTCTTAGTGCTGGCACCCCTGGTGAACTCGTTATCACTCGTCCGCACCCATCGATCCCCGTGTGCTTCCTCAACGATACTCCTAAGCATGATAAGTTCCTCTCGGCCTATTTCCGCACTTTCCCACCTACCCAGGATGGGACTCCAGTGTGGCGGCAAGGCGATTTTGTCGTCCGTAACCCTGCCACCGGCGGTTTCGTCTTTTTGGGAAGGAGTGATGGAGTTCTGAACCCTAGCGGTGTGAGATTTGGAAGCGCGGAAATTTATAAGCTCATCAACGGGGAGACTACTGGGCTTGAAGCCGTGGAAGATGTTCTGTGCGTCGGACAACGGAGGAAAGGTGAAGATGACGAAAGAGTCCTCCTGTTTTTGAAGATGAAGCAAGAGCACAAAGGAAAGCTGGGGAACGAGTTGAGAGCAAGAGCAAGGCTCATCATCCGGGAAGGCCTAAGCAGGAGACATGAACCCGCAGGAATCTTTGAAGTGCAAGATATACCCGTGGGTAATCAACTTCCCTTGCCGACACGGTATAACTGACATCGCCCTTTCCTTTCTTTCTCCCCGATAGTACACGGTCAATGGCAAGAAGATCGAGATTGCGGTGAAGCAAATTGTCTCAGGTGTGGATGTTGTCCCGAGCGGGACAGTGGCGAACCCAGAGTCGTTCAAGTTATACTACAAGTACAGGGATTTCGAGAACGCAATGAAGCAGGAGGAGGGGGTTGACGTAGGGTCCGTGAAAAGAGCCAAGGCAAAATTGTGAAGGAACGAGTCTTCAGCACACGATCTGTAGTATACAATGTATTCTCAAGTTCCAGTGCTTTATGCTGTCTTCCCGAGCAGTCGACGTAATTCCATGTTGCTTGTCCTTTTGGCCTCAAGTCGTTCCTAAAGACTTGTTAAGCTTGGATGAAGTAAGAAGCTTGCGATACTGACCTGCAAGATTTCGAGGAGTCTGCGTTCTTCAGCTTCCTCTTTCTCGTACGCTCGCTGAAGGGATGATGAAGCCTGGGGGATATCTGGCAGATTCTGGCCAGCACAAGATGTCTCGTTACTTGGACCTAGCAAACGTGTATAATAAACATGCGCGATCGTTACCATTGCAGCGCGAGACTTACCGGTACTTGTGGATTGGCTCCCGCTGGCAGCCTGTCGAGGTTTCTTGTGTGCCTTGCGTGGTACTCGTTTCACGATTTGTTGTGTGGTAGAGGCGGTAGTAACTTGGGGCGAGCCTTTTGCACTTACGTCGAAGAAAAAAAGGACCCAGGGGGGGCGATCGAAATCATCGATCATAGGAAACACCATCATATCATGCCCGTC
>JBBPNX010000670.1:0-15579 GCA_038091155.1 Harrya chromipes | reverse complement strand
GAACATTGTTATCATTTGTATTATTTCACTGCATACATAGTTGTGGTCATAGCTTTCTTACTCGCAAATGTCAAGAATGGAAATCAAACAATGGTTGCACAGCAGAACCCCCTAGTTCGAACGCAACTGAGGACCTAACGCGAACCTCCAGCTCTCTTTGAAGAATACCATTAATTCGCCAGAGATACAAAAATATAATACATAAACGTGATGCATCAGAAACGACGAGATGAATGTCACCCAGAATCAGCCATCTTTTTACGCATCTGTTCTGTCAACACCACACCAATTTGGTGGACTAGCCTCGTTGCCTGCACAAGTTCGGACATGGGTATCTGAGACCCGCCATTGGCGACGGAGGTGTACACATCTAGGAGCCTTACCGACGTCGTCTTGGGCCTTCGCGGGGACGTCCGAGCGGGCGCGGATGGCGAGCGCTCGCTTCGCGACGTTGCCTTTGGTGGACTCCATCCAGGAGGAATATACGGTTCGTCGTCGGGTTCTAATAGCCTCATTGAATGACCTGGCTTGGCATAATACGATATTCTGGCGTACCTTGTGGCTGAGTTCCGGGTGGGAAGCTGGGGTGACCGTCCTCGAGAGATTGATCGACGTCGGCCTCTGGGTACAGCAGACAAGGTGAGCGGGTGTCGACTTGGAAGCGGACGTGCTACTTGCCTGATGACGGGACGTTGACGCGCAGGTCTTCCCAGTCAAGGTTATCCTCGTCAGACCACTCAGACGGAGGCAAGCTAGACGGTGGCGTCGTGCACACTTTCTGTGCATAACGTGATGAGGGTGTTTGGGGGCCAGAGACAAGACCCTGTCTAGGTTTCATGTCCGTCTTACTCGTTTCTGGCTTCGGTACCCTTTCCTGACGCAACACTTGACGGAACGTAGGAACCTGCACGCCATCGAACACCATCCTCGTTTTGGGCGGCGCAGAATTCATACGTTGAACGCCAACCGGTGTCACGACACGAGTGATCGGCTCTGATTCTAATCTGCGAACAGCATCTCGCGAGGGTCGACTTCTCTTGCGAGGTGCATCGTCTATGCAAATAGCGAATCAGTTTCGTCTTGATCTGAAATCGTTAAACTTGATTACCACGGTCCAAGAGCTCTGGCTTCCGTTTCTGGCTCGCCAATGAGGTGACTGGGTGAATTATTTCGGGCGAGTGAGAACTTGGCACCACGCCACGAGGAAGAAAGGTTGGAGAAGAAAGTAGTCGAGGATTGCTCGTCAAGCGTTCCGACCCGTCCACCGAGAAAGCACCCATCTGGCTGCTGTACTCCTGGAGTTGGCGCAAGATCGTCGGTTGGAACGCACCATCATCAAAAGAGGGCATAAGAAAGGTGGTGTCTTCTGGACCCGTAAGCGCCTGCTGGTATCCACACGGTGCAACTTCCATGTCAAATGCATCTGGCACAATCCCAGCGTTCGATAATGGGCTAATCCCAGGACTGAATTCGAAAGAACCTCGACGTTGATGGCTAGCTGCAAATTGAGCTTGAGAGCCATCGGTCTTCAAACAAACATCGTTGGTATTTGCGGTGAAACTTGCAAAGGAATCATCTCACGATACTCTGCGACTGTGATCCAGTGGTCAATGATAATCCATCGGCAAGATCGCCTCCATACGCGGCCACGAAACAAGCCAAGCAGGACTTGATCTTTGGCGGGAGAACGCTGTGAAATTCGTTGCGACCATGATACGTTGCCCTCCAAAGTTTTTCGAAAGCGAATGGCGCTATGGCCGGCGTCGGAATGCGAGAGAAAGCAGATGCAAGAAAGTTTTCCATGTCTTGCAGAGACGGTACGGACAACGGAATGCTCTCAAGAGCCTTTAGGGTCTCGCAATAAAGAGGAACAGCCTGAAAGAAGAGAATCAGTGCATCGAAAAAAAATAACCGGGAGGATTCTACCACAGAGTTAAACTCGTCATTCGACATGACCTCGGTGTTATCCTCGATCCAAAGACACAGGCAGCCACGAAGTGGACGGAGTATTTGCGTCACCTTCCCTGGGACTGAGACTATCACATGGCGGATAACATTGAGAAGACCAAGGGAGCGTGTTAGCAACTCCGGAGAGTGGCGTGCTCGGCCGTAAGAGACAGACATGCAGACGTCGACCATGGATAGTAGCTCATCAGTCAGAAAATGGTCGCGTTCGTCGCAAGTATAAGACAGAAGGAAACCGAGCACGGATATGATCGACTCCCTTGGAATACTGGTGAACAAATATTGTTACCAGGGTGAGGAACAGAATCGTACCAATTTTCAACATCTTGTCCTCGGAAATGTTGCATGAGGTATTCGATCATAACCGCGGGATTTCCTGACGTTGTGATAGCATTCCGAAGCAATGCCTCCCATGCCTCTAACTCGGGCTGGGATAAAATCCAGGCACTGGTCTATGTCAGCAATAGGCCCTTGAAGATAAAAGATAATGTACCAGATTGGCATGGCAAGAAACTTGACGAGTTCTTTGCAGTCAAGACTGGGCTCATTAGTGGACAACGATGTCGCAACAACTCCCCAGAGTTCACGCTGGCTACGGATGACCAGTTGTGAGGCCGAGAGATCATGCATACTCTGCAGGAACATAGGTGAGGCTGCCGTCATAAGATTGGCGCACAATCTGCCCCATAATGTGCGGACGCCAAGGTCGAGAACGTGGAAGGCATATTTTAAAACTGAGGTCAGGACAACCGCAGCGGCCTCCGCGAGATCGATAACAGCAAAAGCCTTTCGTGTTGCAGACCATAATTGGTCGATGAATGTAAGACTCCGTAGTTGCTCATTAACATTCCAAGATCCCCAATCGAATTCACAGTCCCCTGAAGGCGCTGACGGCAAAAATTCGATGATTAACGCGGATGTGTCTGTCAGTACCTCTGTGGTTGCGACACAATGTTGTTCACATGTAAGTTGACTTGAGCATGCAAGCAAGACAGCTAGCCAGACGTCAACGAGACCAGACTTCAAGGTGCAAGCACTCAATATACGAACAAACAGGGGGCGTACTGACTCACGTCCGATTCTTTTCTGTCCACTCTTGTTGCAAGATGCTTCCATATTACGAACAATGTCTTGTAGTGTCGAGCAATCTCTGTCTCCTCCAGCCAACGTACTGATACCGGACTTTCGGGAATAGAGTAGATTATCGATGGGAGGCTGTTCCAGTCGGTACCAATGATGGTTCCGTTGAGCAAGACCGAAGCAGGGATCTCACACATGTTCTGTAAGATTTGACGCCTGGCTTGAGCATCGTTGGTAAGTGCCTGGAGAAATATGTATCCTTCTCGACAAGTATGTTTGCACTCTGTTTGAACCATTGCTTCGATGACCAACAGTGCCTGAGATACCCTCTTTCCACGCTCGCCCGGCCGGATAGTTGCCACCCGGTCAGATAAAAGGACATTGACGAGTGCAATGCCGATGCCACCGCTGACTTCTTGCTTGATCACATAGAAGGCCGAGGAAATTGATGCTGGCTCTGCTTTTTCAGGGTTGAGAAGCATCTGACTGAAAGTCCAGACGAAACATCTCCAAACATGAGGATGCAAAGCGCGCACAACGGACCGTTTGTGCTTGAGTGTCATAGCGAGCGAGTCAAGGATGAAACGTAGAACCGTGGGTGTTCGATACAAAGTGGGACCACAGAGAACTGTCAACGATGCGAGGACGGCAAGAATCCATGTCGGCGGATCTCTAGGGTAAGTGGGCGATTCGATAGACAAAGCGGCATGAACGATGCGGGGAAAACTCGCCGAATTCTCGGAAGCCATCCGAGAGGCGTCGCAGCAAGATTCCAAGCAAGGCGTGATTTGGTTCGATAAGGCCTGCCATTTTGTCAAGGGAAGCTCTGATTGATGGACCAGCGCATTTGCAAACTTCCCCAAGGCGATGGCAGCGTGCAAGCGAAGCTCAGAAACTTCACAGTATAAGCTCGATACTACGTGGGGGAGCAACGGGAAGAGAATGTCGTGAAATCCGGAAGGGTGATGCTCTATTGTATGCGAAAGTGCCTGACGGGAAAGCGTGAGCACATGAAAGAGCAAATGTGCGCATGGTCCTACTTTCAGGCCATCCAGAACAATGCTGCCTGGTTGTCTTGTTCGATCCAAATTCCGTTGAAGAGCAGAATATAGCTGATCTCGACGAGAGGTGAGGACGGTGACAGAGAGACGATGACAACTCAGGGCCCAAAGTGAGAGGGAGTACGTCTTCGCTCCGTTGAAAACCAACAGTTGGTCTGCACAAGCGATGTCTAGAACATCGCCCAACAACGTTGCAAGATCGTGCTCTGGATCGTGTGAGCTGCTGGCGTATGACAGGATGACGAAACATACCGGGAAATGCAAAATGGAAGGCGGGAAATCGAAATATGGCTGTGAGTGCACACATGGCGTGGTGACACAATGAGGATGCATCCCTGGCATACTGCTTCGTGTCGATGCTAATGGTCAGATGAAGGTTGCGTTGCGACGGTATCTCATCGGAAGACAACAGCGGGCATGAGGCGAAGGGATCAATGTGAGCAAGCCGAAGATCACGGCGAAATGCTTGAACTACGGCATCCGTGTGGGATTTGAGCGGGGTGAGAGCGGGAGGCAACGCATCGCAAGTTTGTAAGAATTGAGAGAGAGATCGGACGCGGTTGGTGAATGTCGCGTAGGCATCGATGAGATCGTGCGTAGACGTGGATGACGGTTCTTGGAGAGAGTTAGTGAGTGTCTGTACGACGGAGAGGAGGTAACAAGGATCTTGGAGAGGTGTCATGTCAAGAGCGGAAATGAAACTAAACACCACTACTCCAACGCATGGGAGAACACGTGACACCGGATCACTTGACAGATTCTTCGAGTTACACCCGCATTGACAGGTATGTACATAAACATTTTCTGGAACAACGCACTACCACAGTGAACAAAGCGATGGGACAATGGAGAAAGGATGGCCGACGAGGTCTTGGCGTGACCAACGTGCACAGCACCGACTCGCGTACAAAAACGCATGGCCCGCCAAACACGTACAATCCACCTCTCGACAATATAAATTACCCCCCAGTAACTGCCTTCGTTTCCAGTTTTACCCGTCTCAGCCTCCTTGGTTCCACCAGTATTCTAGTGTAACTTCACTCTTTTACGACTCTGATCGTCATGTTTAGCTCCTTGTTCTCTATCTTTTCCGCCCTCCTTGTGGGTCTTGCTTACTTTGTCAACGCTGCCCCTATCCAACCCACCGAACTCGTTGCATTCGCTCCCACTATCACCGCCCCCGCCGCTGGCGATATCTGGCCCGCCGGTAGCCAGCAGAAGGTCGCTTGGCTCACTACCAACGTTCCAGCTGAGGCCACAAATTATACTGTGACCATTCTACTTGGTTACTTTGCCAACAATTCTGAGAACTTGGACATCAGTAAGTCACCCGATTCACCCGACGCGCTCAAATTTTAATCCGTGGATCAGAACATCCATTGGCCAGCCAGGTCCCGATCATGTCCGGAACGGCTATTGTTACTGTTCCTGCCAACGCCACTGCGGGTTCCAACTACACTGTCGCCGGTAAGTATCCAGCACTCCACTACTTGCTCTGCGCTCATCCGTTTCAAGTGATCGGTGATTCTGGAGACGTTAGTCCAGCCTTTACTATTACTTCTTCCCCCTCGTCTGCCGCGTAAGGCAAGACCACCTGTTGCTGAGCAATTGGACTATCACAGTCCCACCTCTAGCGTACTTGAGGTGCCTTCCCTTTTTTTCGATACGAGTCGATATCGCACTGGATGTATGATCTTCTCAGGACACTATGGACATTACTATCCTGTTCGGACTAAAGAACACTGTTATACTTAGGACACTTAGAACATTAGATTAGCATCATCGATGAATTGTGATGTGTATCGCTCTTTGTATCCAGACCTAAACTTTTAATCTTTGAATACTGAAAAAAATAGATTTCTTTTACAGGACAAGACGTTGTGACATGGACATGTGTCAATCTTTCTTTGATTGAGCATCGACTTGAGCGAGGCGTAGCGATCCAGCAATGTGCCCGTACGAATCCCACATTAACCAGAGAGGAATGACGACCCAACTATGATCGAGGTGTCACCGATCGTAAAATTTGAAAAAAAGAAATCTTTGATTTTGAAATGACTTACATTGAATTCATGAACTAGTGTTCAACGTGGGTCAGCCTGTTCACATGGCGTTAGGAAAGAGACCTACCACGAGGTACACCCAGAGGTAAAGCGGGTTGGAAATATCCAGACTAGAACTGCCGGTAAGCCACTCAGGGCAAAATGTCATCCATCTTATATCCATCCTCAGCCTAGATCTGACCAGCAAGTCCGACAGACGACCTACCCTCCGTACAGTTCCGAGAGACTCAGTACTATGATCCAGTAATGACGGGCGGGGTCGTTCTTGATGATCTGATACAAGACATAGCAGCACATTGGGCCAACACCGAGGACAGTCAATATCTCAAGGGATACGACCGTCGGGTCCGCAGTACCCCAGCGGGCGTCTGCTAGGGTATACTCCTTCACTGTTGTCGTACGAGCCAATTCATTTGACACCGTGCTAACTGCAGCACAAGCACTCACATGCTTCCACAATAACACCAGTGCTTGAATTTACGGTTCTACCAAAGGTTGAAAAGTAAAGGAAGGAGCCTTCGAAGGAGAAGTGAATCATGGCATCAAAGGCCTAGAAAATTTGCGACTCGTTGTTAGTCCTTTTACTTGGGGTTCCTTACTCACCAACCAGATGAACGTGAATCTATCTTGCCGTCGTGCATTTTTGGGTAGCAAGGCATCAGCGGCAGCGGTTGCAACGAGACCGACGCTTGCAACTCCTGCGAGAGAGAGGGCAGAAGTCAGGGTGAATACCTTGTCCAAGGAGGTCATGGTGATGTTGAAAGTTGAGCTCGAGTTATTATGAATTGTGTTCCCACGCAACTGTTATGGTTCAAAGTCGTTCAAAGTCGACAAGATACAGCCTCGTTGTAGTAGTAACTCATTTGTTCATCAGTCCCATGTAAACGCGGCGCAGGGAACTACATACTAATGGTACCACATCTGACAAGCGGTTGTAGCAACGTAAACTAAATGAGCGAGCTACCAAGGACTGAGAACTTCAGTCAATCAACTATGGAATCCATTTGTAGTCAATTGGGAAACATCATGGTTTCATACTCCATTCACCACAAAGCCTACGTCAAGATCTTCCTCCACGCCGCCAAGCATCCGCACAAACCAGTAAATGGGGTGCTACTTGGCAGACTGGACTCAGATGTTGTTGTCATTCAAGACGTCGTTCCGCTTCTTCATCACTGGACCAGCCTTAGCCCCATGATGGAGATCGGTCTCGACCTGGTACGCGTCTTACTCTACACGGCGTCCTTTCCTACACTTTTTACAGGCAAGAGGGCACGCAGAATCTCTCGATCTCTCCCTGGTTGGATATTACCAGGCTTGCGAGAGAATAGATGATACGGCGCTTACCCCAGTAGGGGAACGCGTCGCAGAGCAGATTCGAAGCCAGTTCAGTGATGCGATCGCATTCGTGGTAATGCCGCTTCTCTATCGTGTCTCGTTTTATCTCACGATTATACTATCAGATCGATGGTGATACGCTGGGATCAGGTGAAGCGGCGTTGATTGTGAGTTGCATCCTATACGTGCCAGGGCCTTCGTTTATCGTTTCTCGAGCCATATCTTGCGCAAGCTGGTGCGACGACGTGGCGCCCACAATCTTTTCAACCACCGGCCTTTACATCAGGTTCACGTGTCACGTTGTTGAATCCCGATTCACCTTCATGTGCAGTCGCCTTGGTCCGGGACAACCACTTGCACCAAAAGTTCGGAGATTTTGATGATCATCTGGAGGACGTGACCATTGATTGGTTGCGAAACAATGCATGTAACATCCCAGATCTGTGAAATTGTCAGACTCTTTTGTCTGTGTTTCATCGAGCGGTAATCTATCATCGGCTGTAAGGGGGTGAAACTTGGGCGGTGACCTCGTGTAGATAACAGCTTAGTGCGCACATACTATCTTGCCTTCTGCTATCACAAATGGGATCTGCATCACTGGCATTGCGGGGAACTCTCGTGCATTGCCCCGCCCTAGGGAGAGTGGAGATTCTACAGGACCACCTCCTTTGTATGCCCAATTTACCTTCGTCATTCATCACCTAACAGCTCCTCATACAGTGACCGATGATCGTGGTTTCATTATCTACCTAGCCCCATCTTCTTCAGCATCTTCACAGGAGTATATCCGTCAGCATGACTCGTCTGTCAAGGTCATCCCCGCTGGAAGCTTCCTCTTCCCCACATTTTGCGACTTGCACCTCCATGCACCCCAGTTCATGTACCAGGGGACGGGTCTCGATCTCCCACTCATGGAATGGCTCGATAAATATGCCTATAAAGCTGAAGAAGGTCTTGATGAAAATCCGAATCTGGCCATCAAGGTGTACCGTCGGCTTGCCCAACGCTTGATCGAAGTTGGGACCGGCGCTGTGCTGCTATTCGGTACGATCAGGACCGAGACCAAGTAAGTGATGGTGTTCCCTCTGATCTCTTCATGAGCCTAATTTTCCCCAGCCTTATCCTCGCTCAGGAGATGCAAAACGCAGGTGTGCGAGCATTCGTCGGGAAGTTGTCCATGGATAAGTCGTCGAGGCCGACATATCGAGAGTCCAGTGCCGAAGACTCGTACAGATCTGCGGAGGAGTTTATACAGAGATGTAGAGCTTCCACGACAGCGTTGGACTCACACCAACGGTTGGCGGAACCCGTCATCACCCCGAGGTTCGTGCCAACCTGCTCCGACGAATTGCTCGCGAAGCTCGGCGAGCTCTCCAAGCGGGAATCGACGCGTATCCAGAGTCATTTGGCCGAATCATACGACGAGGCAAAATGGGTGAGGGATGAACGTCAGATTGAGGATATCCAAGTCTTCGAAAAGGTAATGTCGACTTTCGCCAGATAGTCCATACTCATCCGGAGAGATCTAGTACAACCTTTTGAAAAAAGGCACCATTCAAGCACACTGCACCTTTTTGAATTTAGATGAACTCGACCACCTCGTGGCTAACCAAACGGCAGTAGCTCACTGTCCCCTGTCTAATGCATACTTTTCGGAGAAGCCCTTCCCTTTGCGTGAAGCTCTGGACAAGGGCGTGCCAGTTGGCCTCGGCACGGATGTGGCAGGGGGATACAGCATCGACATACTCAGTAGCATGAGGCATGCGGTTGCAACCTCCCGGATGCGTGAAGGAGCTCGCGCCCTCGCATCCAAATCTGGGATTCCGACCGACAAAGAACCCAAATCACTTGCAGTGGAATGGAAAGAGTCGCTCTTCCTTGCAACACGCGGCGGTGCATTAGCACTGGGCCTCGAAAAATCGGGACATTTTCAAGTTGGGGCGTCTTTCGATGCTCAACAAGGTGAGTGACTACTGGGCGATAGAAACTGAATTTCAACGATTCGGTAGTTTCTGTATTTGACTGGGAAAAACAAGCCGGGGTCGGTGCACTTGATTTCTTTGATCTTGGTTCGGGAAGTGATGAGCTCACGATGGACATGATTGAGAAGTGGTGGTGCATAGGAGATACCCGAAACCGTGTAGGAATGTGGGTGCAAGGTCAAAGCCTTGGGTGATTATTTGTGCATGTATGGCAAGAGCCTTGAGGTGTATCCGAATTAGGGAGTAGGACTTGGACATGACTGATACACCACGTTCATCGACACCCTCTCGTCTTGTAGTACCCCCCGCACCAAGACACACTCCGTCCCTACCAGCACTCCAACCCCATGATTCCACAACCCCTCCCATCCAACCAACCACTGGCCTCGAGAGCTCCGCATCGTCAGTAATTAACCTTGATATAAGTGATGGGATTCTGGTGCACGACGTCGACGCAGAGGTAGAAACAACGGCCACCGAAGAATCCACAGCAGTTGGCCAGATAGGCGATATCGCCGACGAGCAGTCCAGGAAGACTCTGCGGGATCAGCTGAGGCGTACCCTTAGCAAGAAGGAGGCCACAGGTGTTTTGCTACATCGTCTCAGATATATCCGTATCTAAACGCGTCTTAGTTCCTCAGTCGCGCAGATCCACGGTGGCTGCCGTTACTGACTCGGAGAGTCCAACCACCCTCGGTCTGTCATTCAACCCATTGTCGACGTTTATCGCCCTGATGCCTGATGCCCTCTCAAGACGGTCCGCGGGGGCCATTCAAACCCAGAGAGTATTTCGTTTTGACCGACGCCGGAAAGCCTGTCTTTATCGGGTATGTCCCACATCCAAAATGTCGTGCCATGTGAACGAAACCTTCACATCTATTATCAGCGGGTCGGGGAGTGAAGATGAACTCTCTTCTACTATGGGTATCATTCAGGCTCTGGTCTCCGTGTTCATCGACGACGGGGACACAATACGGTGTATCAATGCTGGTCCACTGAGGATCACATTCTTGCTTCGGTCACCAATTTACTATGTGTGCGCATCCACATGGGGTGAACCGGAGTCAGTGGTGAGTATGGTGGTGTTCCGGTACCTGACCGAGCTGATCAAAGCAAGACTCGATCTCATCTAGAATATCTACATCTGCAAATATTGAGCATCGTTACAGCTTCGCAGCTACGGCGGATATTTGAACGACGGACAAACTTTGATCTGCGCCGATTGTTGAATGGTCCGATACCTGGTTTCATCGCACAAGTTTGAATGTCAACTCGCTTTTACAGGCGCAGAACCTTTCCTATTCACCCTACTCAAGCGGTTAGAATCTGACCTTGCTATGGCGACATCTTCATTACATTGTCTGCAACTCGATCCGAGTCTGAGGTTCCGAGTTGCTGACGCGCTGGTGCCTATCGCGAAAATGAAGGTATGAACGAATGAAACTCGGAGTTTTGACGCTCAGATCCTATTAGGATACCCTTTACATTATCCTTGTTGCTCATGGGCGCGTAATTACTCTCGTGCGGCCAAAAAAGCACTCCATACATCCTACAGGTTTGTGTCCCTTGATCTTTCGTGTCCTCTGATTTACGAGCGCCATTGCTAGACATTCACATCATCGTCAATACTATCCATTCTCCTTCAATATTTAATTCTCCTGCAGCAGCATCATGGATCCCTGTGTGCCTCCCAAAGTTCAATCCCGCAGGGTTTGTGAATGCCTATGTGACATTTCTACGCAAACCAGAATCAAACGAGATAGGTGCCTTAAACGCTGGCAGCTTGGACATCCAGGGACGTCCAAATGGAAGCGTAGCCAATGCCGCGCAGCAAGCAGGTCAACTAGACGCGGGCATCGGTCTTGTATGTATTAGTGGAGGAGGAGACTTTGAGACAGTTCGAGGCTGGTGTGACGTTGTTACAGAAGTTCGTGATTCGCTTACCGGTCTTTCTGAATGGAGATCATGACGCCTTGCAGAAATTGAACAGCAGCGGTCTCCTCGATTCGATATGTGACGCGATAAATTCTGGGAGAGCGCACTACACCGTGTCCCAGCTTGGTATACCGGGCTTGCGACACTTTATCTACAAGTCCAGACCACATGTTCAAATCACGTTCCCGGTTTTCGAGGATCCATACGAGGAAATGGAAGAAAGGAGGAGGTAGTGCGCAGATAGATATGCACGTCAATCTGCTGACATCGCTTGACAGGATTATCACCCTGTACCAGATTGTATACGATGCCATTCATGCCAAGTCCGGCCAAAGCGAGCCTCTCAAGCTACAATACATCCGCACGAAGAATGAGATCGTGATGGGATGGGTCAGTCTTTCGGTTTCGGTAGTTGACCGAGTTTGAACCGAGTTTCTAGATAACACAACCATTTGAACTCTACATTGTTCTGTCACCGAGACTGCCCAAGACAGCAGTGATCAATGCTGCGAATTCAGTGACTCGGTGGGTCAAGAAGGAGGAAGGGATGTTGTTTCTGCGAGATGCACCAGTATTCTGAGGGCTTCCTGGGTGCCGCTAGTACTTAGCCGCCGGAAAGATAATAAAATTATGGTCACGTGATTGCTGAAGCAGAAATTTGCGGCTCACAGACTTGAAGAGTGTTTGCTACAATGTCGCTTCTATTGCAGTCCTCGCTCCGGCGTGTCGCCCAAACGTTTGCGAGGTCCATTCAAAACAAGGCTGCTCTCAGACCTGTACCACCTCCGCAAGGTAGTCTCTGCCCGCAGAATGCACCTCCGAGCTGACGGAGGAAACCTTGTAGGTGAAATCACAACTCCGCAGGCGTTTCTGAGCGCAATTGGAAGAGCTTCCGATACCAAGATGTCCATAGATAGTTGGGAGGCATTCTGGCATACTTCGGGACACGGCCTCAAAAAGGCAGGCGTCGCCGTGAAGGATCGAAGGCAGGTGCAAGGCGCAAGGCTGCGGATGTGCCACGGTCATCTCATTCTTTACAGATATGTTCTCTGGTGCATGGAGAAGTACAGGCAACGTATACCGGTGGAAGAGTTTGCGCACGAGCCTCGGCCAAAGAAAAAGATACGAGGGTGAGTTGGGCGGTTGTTCTAGCGGTGATTGGTACTGATTTGTGGGTGTGTAGACGTGGACCGCGCGTGCAACATGGCAAGTTGATACGGTCGCGGCGAGCACGGTGAGATCATGTAAATACATGGATGAATATGAATGGCGTGACTTGGATGACTATGGCTGTGCAAGATGAAGTAATCTTTGGTAAGCGATCACTTTACAGAGTCACATTCTCACGGGTAGGCAGCCTCGATGTGACAACTATCGAGGGTACTACGGTCGGAGTTACCACAAAGAACAAAAAACGAGGTCGGCAACCAGCGCGAGCTCAAAGACATGAAAGAATGTCACTCTGATCTCAGAATCTATATATTCTGTCCCCTCCCCCTTTCATCTCCTCAATCTCTACCACCATGGCTTCCTCCCTCTATCGTCGCCAGTCCATGGTACACCTCTACGAAAAGCTCAGAGCACAGGATGATGACGACGATATGGCCTGGCTTGCCCAGTACAGTCCAGACGACAAGTCCGATGACCAATTCGTCCCCGCTCCTCCAACTTTGTCTTCTCCATCCCCTATCTCCTCTTCGTTTTCTTCGGGTTCCTCCATGTCCGATCATGCTTCCGACAGTGAATCAAGCGACGGCTATTTTAGTATTGATTCTGACTCTGACGTCGATCCCGAGCCCCTCGAGCTCGACTTGGCTTGCACTGATTGTGATCCCTCTCCACCTTTGCCTTTGATTTTGTTCGTATCTCCATACTTTTTCTTTGTTCGACGCGTCTGACAGGCCAGCAGCCAATCCAATGACGACTCCGCTGTGACGGAGCCTTCTGATCCCCCGGAAGTCTCATTGGTTGAAGAAAGGTCTCCTTCTCCCTCGAGGTCCTTACCTCCTTTGGTTGAATCAGACGCGCCGCCTGTGGGGAGCCCCTCCGACTCATACTATCCCACTGCTCGCTCTACTCGAAAGTCGTCTGCACGACGTCCTTCGCCTGCAATGCTCGACCCATATGGCGATTCAGAGAGTGATGGCGACGCGTCCGAGGACGAATATATTCCGTCGCCCGCTCTTGGCGCTAGCAAACGTCGCAGATCCGTTCGTCCTGCTTCCAGTGCCAGTGTTTCCCCGTCGCAGAAGCGGGGTGCTGAAAGCGGATCCCGCAAGCGACCTCGTCATTCTCCACAGCCCCGCAACATCCAGGCTACCCCAGGTATGACCCCTGCATCCGCGGCAGCGAAGAACAATCCATGGGCCTGTCCTTATTGCAAGTGGGTACAGCGCAACCACCGCACGCCCGATCTCAAACGCCATATTCGTACTCACACGCGCCTCCAACGTCCTGCACAATGGGTCTGCTGCGGGGTTCCTGTCAAGGACGCAGAGAACTATAGCATTTCAGAAAACGCCGAGTCCTACATGTGGGAAGGCGAGGAGATGATTGGAGGTTGCCGCAAAGAGTTCAGCAGGCGCGATGCTCTCAAGCGTCATCTTGACAATGAACATATCCACTGCGTAGGCAACTTTGCCGCGTTCGCCAGTATCTGCGAGGATGAAATTTAGATATGCCCGGTAGTGAGTAAGAACTGATTCACTGATCGCTGACCAGGTACTAACCTCTGGATCGCAGATGTTTCTTTCTTATCTGTTACTCGACGCGAATTCCCCTACTAATGAGCTGTCTCTGCGGTGTTTTTCTTTGTACCGTATGACCGCCTCGTCCTGTACTAAATTCTTCTTACCGTTGTGAGAGACGGTGTTACGATACCCATCTAATACGCGGTAAAATGTACCATAGCACCAAAAATGACGCATGTGCCAATTTTTGTTTTTACGGTGTACATAGGAGTTTGAGCGTGTTTGAGTCCAAGCGTAGCCAAAATTGGCAACACCAACTTTGACACGACGCGTCCCGTTGATCATCAACGCGACAACCTGAAGTGGTTTACATACACAAATTCCCGCGACAGAACAGCAGCTCGTTCATTGCGTACGACGACTGCAACGATGCCCTCGATGCCGCCGAATGGCGCGCCCAATACTCGTTTCTCTACCGAGCCACGACGAGCACTGTTGACACCTTCCGCCTCCCCCTCTGTCGGACCCCCCGACCGTCCACTCGCAAAGCGACCCCGTCTCAGGAGCACGCCGTCTTCGTCCGTATCCGCCACACCATCCACCTCGAACGAATCCACGTCCTTTTCAGACGTGAATTCGGCTCGCAGAGCGTCCACCCTCCGCGTTCTCAATGTTTGGGCTCAACTCGCGGAGCGGTACAACAAACGGCTTGACGACGACGACATCGTCGATCTCCACAGCGGCGCTATCATAAAGGACCGTGGCGTGGTTAAGGGTGCATCCAGGGACTATCATATCGGTCACTTTGCACAACCGGATGGAGAACAAGATTATCCGGACGCGGATCAGGACCAGGAGGATAGTGAGCAGGACGAGGATGATGGGGAACTCGGTGCGCTCCCTCCTAGCGAGACTGCCACAGACGACGACGCTCCCATCTCGAAGACGGAGCTATTGCGTGGGGTGCCACCTCTGTCAACCACCACCGACGCGGAAGATCTCAGAGAGTTTTTGGAAGCGGAAAAGAAGAGAAGAGAACTTGCGGGGGATGAAGAGGACGAGGACGACATGTCCCCGGAACAGCTGGCCGCTTTGAGGAAGACCCTTGAGGAGCGAGCGCAGCAAAAGGAGGCTGCCAGTGTGGAACCAGCTCAGGACGCACCGAGCGCAGAAAATCCCCCAGAGGGTGACGTGGACGCCACCCCTAGGCGTTCTTCTACCCGCGTTCTGCAGTCGGACGATGAGTCGGAGGACGAACTCGCTCTCTGGACGCACGACGAATCTACCGCGGTTTACCCAGTTGCGTGTGACGAATCTGAGCAGGATGTACGGGAGGTGGAACAGGAGATCATCGAGCTCACGGACACGGAGACAGGTTCTGATGAAGAATTCGAAGCCATACTAACGCACCCCCCTAGTTTTGCTACAGCGTCACCCATACCCGTTCCGCAACCTAAAAAAGAGA
>JBBPNX010000669.1:0-15590 GCA_038091155.1 Harrya chromipes | reverse complement strand
ATCTCGGTATCATCCCACTGGCACCTAGCCCTTGTACTAGTGGTTTCTTCATTATCAGACATGAGAGAGAGTTGGAATAATTCAAGCTGTAGAAGTATGGCAAGGAGTTGCTGGAATACTAGTTGACAATGGTGGTCAGAAGTAGTGTAGGGTGATGTGCTCAGCCTGGCCATTTGAGCATATGTACAACAGGAAGGAAGGTTCTTGAAATCCCATGCTCCGACTGAATGACTGGCGATCAAGCCGAACTCACAACTACAGAACAAACATACATATACACTGTAGCTAGCTGCAAAGTTGTGTCCGTTTTGGCCCTAAAACCTTTGTAATGCTATGCTCCTGACAGACTTTTCAGTGATCGGTACCACAGACAACGGATGCTTTTGAGCTCATGTGAGGCCTATTACTAGTGCAGTAAGTTCAAGCTAGAAACCCGAGAACATGAACTGAATTAGGCCCTTGGAATCGCGTCATTGACATCGTCTAGCCCGCGGTGCTCCTGAGACAGGCTCTCATCCTTGTGCTCGCGAACTGCATCCCGTTTTCAACTGATGGTGTCAACTTGTTGGGCATGACAGTCTGTTTCACTCGTGTAGTCTTGAACTCGGAAATCATCATCCGATATCCATTCTTCACACTCCGGCGAATTATAAATACCGTGACATACGCCTCCCTTACTTTTCAGCACCTGCAAACCCTCTTCAACTTTTCGACTTTTACCATGCTTGCACTCGTGACCACATACTGGCGCTCAAGTTTGGGTTCGGCCCACTACACACATTTGGTTCACCTCGCCCGTCTCTTTACTAGGTGTAGTGGGGGACGTTATAGATATAACATGGTTCGTCGACGCGTTCTGTACGACACACCTCCTCAGATCGCCTGCTTCACAGGCAGATTTCTCAGTTTGCTTCTCAATCGGTGCCCGACATATGGTTGCTGAATGTTGAGCTCTGGATCGTCATACTCGATCCATACATTGGCAGCGTCATCTGGAGTACGTCTCTCACCCGGGTCACTCGGTATCTCCATTGAGCAAGCTCGTAGCGCAATGGCCGTTCGAGTCCCTTTCCCCCAAAGAATCGCCGCTTCCATCCATTGCCAGATATTGAGTGAGTCTGCTTGTCCCACACACGAATGCCGTTACCCTACCTGACTTTCTTTACAAGTGTATTTACCTGATAGCAGCCTTCTCGCCGTCAGCCGAGGGTTCATCCGGGTCCCCGGATGATATTGAGACTATTCACGATTTCCGAACATGACCACTGAAAACAAACGGTTTTTTCGACGGACTGCATTAGTTTGATTTACCTAAGTGAAGCTCTGTAGTATTGTACCGGCTCATCCTGAGTCTGTTGTCCTCGGGACTTCGCTTGTCTTTGAAAGTCTTGAAGTTTGACTGTACTCGCGATGACCGAACTAATGCATGAGTCCCACAACGATCAGTCAACGATTAGTATCCTCTGACTCGACCTCTGACCAGATCTGACCTCCAAGCGGGAACGGAGTCGATCCTCAAGCATCTCCCGCTCGATCCACAGTCCCCGCCACCCCCTCCAACGCCAACAACACCTCCGATTTCTCGTCCGAGCTCTCGTCCAAGGCTTCCCATCGCGCTACATCAGCCAAGATGCGAGCCAGCCATGGCTCCTGTACTGGACCGTCCAGAGTTTCTGCGTGTTTGGCGTCGTGTTTGGCGTCGTGTTTGATCCTGATAGCCTGAGCAAACAACGGTGCGCATTACCTCACTTTCTTTCATCGAGGAAAAGTCAGGAGCGTGATAATCCCATCTATAGTGTTACAGGGTTTATAATCAGTTTGCCACTTGTTAAACGCTAACCTCTTGTCTCCCATCCAGGGAGATCGACAAGATTCTTGCGTGGCAGCATCCAAAGGCGTCTGTCTGCGCGCTCGCGATCGTTGGTCGACCAGGGCCGGGACGCGGCTGGGATCAGATCGACAGGTGTCTTCACGTCTGAATTATTGACCTTTGCCGCCAACGATGTTGGTCGCGCGCCACTTCCAGTGCAGGAGAAAACTCTACACCCTTTTCATGTCGCTCAAACAGCCCGATGGGTCATTTCTGGTTGCTGAAGACCCGCAGGCTCGCGCAGATGCAGGGATCCGAGATTGAGCTGGACAAACAAGTTCGTGGATAGGTGTTATTCGTGGTGGGTTGCCGGATGTTTTGCGTTGTTCGCGTCGCAGTGGGCACTGGCAGGGGTAACGATGGTGCCACTGCACACGCGCAGCAGACGACGGCGACAGCAGCTTCTTACTCTTCTGCGGATGCTGAGAAGTGGGACGATGTCGACGGTGAGTACTGCGCCTTACTCACATGTAACGGAGTACTAACCGACATACATGGTTGTAGACGCGCTACGGAACGAGCCCGCGTTGCAGCGGTACATTTTATGCGCGGCACAACCCCCGCCGCGGGTCCGCGTGATCAACTACCCAAGTACGCGCATCTTTCCCGCAGCTGAACACGCCGAACGACGGGTAGGAGTCAGCAAGCAGGGCAAAGCAAGAACCGTGAAAGGCGAGGAGATCCGAGAACGGTGATGCATCATCCGAAAGAAAGTAATCCGAAACATGCTCTCGCATTGAGCGCCATAACGGACTGCCTGGGGGCTGCAAGCCGAATCCAGATCTAGATGTACCAGCCACACCAACTTCCTGGGATGAAGTCCAAGTGGGTAGCAGTGCACGGTGGAACCCACGGGGCGGATAGCGTGTCATGGTGGGCAGCCATGTGCGAAAAGATACAGGATACCACCTCCAACTAAAAAAAATCGCGTGAATTGACAGATACATGTAACGAAGAACGTGAGTGAGGTGAATGAGGTCGTAGCACACCTTGTTCTGAACCACGACTACACCACCTAACGGCCATGGAACGAAAGAAGGTACTCAAGATAGGCTCGGTGTGATTCGGGAGCTGCAGGACACCAAACCCTCCACGACGTGACTCGCGTGAGATATTCTTATTGATGCGAAGACGGGCGGTGCCGCGCAAGACCAGAACTCTGAAGCAACAAGACAGGTCCTAGTCCTAGTCAAGGCTCATAGTAGAAAGGGGTTTGTGGCGTAATGAATATCACGCGATCTCCGCTACGAATCATCACTGACATCAGAATCGCACAAACCCCTTGGTCTAACATCCGAACCATGTCCAAGTCGACTGCCCATATGGGTCCACTGAACCTTCAAGCCGGCCCTCTCGTTTGGATAGACGGTGAAATGACTGGATTAAATCCCAAGCACGACAAGCTGCTGGAAATCGCTGTATGTTCGAGTTTTTTTTACGGATCCAAGACGGCATGACAAACGACTCGACGTATAAACGTACCACAGGTGATCGTTACCGACGGTAATTTGAACGCGGTCGACGACGGCATCCAATTCGTGATCAAAACGGACAAGGCGATACTAGACAAGTACGTGATTCCTACGCTTTCATCCACGTTGGCTTCGTTCAACATCAGTCAGCATGGATACATGGTGCATCGACCAACACGGAAAAGTAAGCATCTTGCGTGATCGTTAGGGGAATAGCGGTCGTTGAAACACAGTAGTCAGGTCTGACGCAAGCTTGCCTGCACTCGTCACATAGCAAAGATGATGTTTCGAGGGCCGTCCTGGAGTACATCAAGAAATGGATACCAGAAAAACGGGTGGGCGTGCTTGCAGGTAGTTCAGTCCACTTCGATCGGTCGTTCCTGGTGGAGGAAATGCCTCAAGTGGTGGATTGGCTTCATTATAGGTGAGTGGAGTCGCCATCGAACGTGACTAAAGATGAAATCTAATCTGTAATGTGAATTTGGAGGATTGTAGGCAAGTGCTTCTTGCTTCTCAGTCAGCAGCGTAATCTAACCAAGAAACTAGACGTGTCATCAATCAAGGTGAGCGCTGACCCCCCGCGTCGTTCGCGTGATTTAACAGAGTGCTGCAGGAGCTATGCCGTCGATGGTATGTTGGGAAAGAAGCACCGACGAATATCCTCTTCGGCAGACACAGGTGTGTTTCCATACACTGCAAAGGACATTTCCGGATGATGTTCGTGTAGAGCACTGCAAGATATAAGGGGTTCTATTGCAGGTAAATCTCTGATTTCTTACTAGGTCATTGGCTGATTCCGCGTTGCAGAACTTGCGTGGTACCGAGAAAACATCTTTCGTGCTCCGTGATTTCTCAAGTCTGAAAAGGACTGGATATAAAGTACCTTCGAAAACGATGATCCGAGTTGTAAAAGCCTAGTTCTCCGTTACAGTGACGTTGTGTGAATCAGCCCATTCTTCTTCCAAAAATCCCATGTATATAATATCTTCCCAATTCCCTTCTGCCCAATTGCCTCGCCTCTTTCTACCCTCCTCGCGAAAACCTCTAGGATAGAACGCATTCGGCTCTGCTTGAAACGTCAAAATATTGGTTATCCTTACATTCTGGTATAGAGTCTCCGAGCTGCAGCATTTCCCTCGAGGACAGACAACGACAAACGTTGGAGGCCAAGGGCGCTGAATGCGTGACCAACTGTGAACATAGTAGCTTCCGTCCCGTAACCTTTCCCCCAGAATTTCGGAAACAGGGATATCGAAAACTCGCCATCTCTATTCTTGTATTCAGGTATCCTGATCAGACAATGTCCCATAAATTCCCCCGTATCCTTCATCGTGATTGTGAACCAGAGAGCTGATTCTTCCGCCAAGCTGCGCAGGAATTCCTTGTACTTTGGAGGGTGGGGGACAATAGGCCCGAAAGTCTTGCCTCGTTGTACATTCGGATTGTTGCGCAGAGCAAGGAGGTGATCGAGGTCCGAATCTTGGAAGCCTCGAAGCAGAAGACTGTCGGTAGTGAACATGTTAATGAAGAGAGGAGATGAGAGCAGTCGCCATGGGATTTGGCAATGCATGATCATTCTGTGAGACCGGAATTCGGACCGGAAACGGTGGTCTCCCAGCGTGGCTCCTTTGAGCTCACAAAACGGAACCATCTGTCCTGCGCTTGTAGTAATTCACAAGCATCGACAGTAAATCTCTTGGGACTGAATGGGCACCAGGAAGGAATCACTCGTTCGTGAGAGTGATCGGTAAAAGTGCGCCTTCCACTTGCATTGCGCCGTGTACTGTGGCTGAACGAAACCGGAAGTTCTGCCTAGAAACCGCGGCAATATCGAAAACGACCCACATCAGGTAAATGGAGCATTCGACGATATTATTCTTCGCCATCATCTTCGGCGGTCCTATTTTCATACCAGCTAGCGACTCTCTTTGTCATGCTTGGGTTGATATGAAATTGGCCAGGCGGGATGAAAACAGTTGCTTTCTCCACCGGTGCTGCACAGAGTTTGAACGATCCCAGGACGAGAAACAGACTGTGCCGGTACTTACTTTAGCGCCACAAAGACGACTAGTATCGACGGGAGGGCTCCTGGTTGCAATTCGCCTAGGTTGCGATGGCCGGCCAAGCAGAGAGGTATCTTGAAGAGTTTCCCTACGACATTCTTTATCCGTATGATGAATCGATCCGAGGAACATATGTAGGCGCTCATCAATTGTTTCCGCAAAACAAACTCGAGAACTAATTCGCAGGCGTGTTGATGTTTTATTTATTTATTTTTTGACCTGGCATCAATGCCATGTGCCTGTTTGAGGTGGCTGGACGTTGCGGCTGAGTTCGAATGCGACTTTGTATGAGAATTCGTTTCGTCTTTTTGTCGTTCTCCAGTGCTACCAAAGTGTCTTTATATTCTCTCTTTTTCAAGCCTTTCTTTCTTTCCAGGCCGCCCTACGTCGCGGAGCCGCTCTTTTCTTTCCAAAGGGTTTAAATCCCATCGACACGCTTGTCTGATCAGCATCTTCAGATATGAACAGCAGAGGCTTTGCTCATGTCCGTGTCGGACACGCAGGTGTCCATCATACCCTCAACAAGCGCAGCTGTGCGTCGCACTTTTTCAGTCTTGAATTTTCTCCAGTGACGGGTTTTTCCTAGCTTGCACGAGTGGCGGCTTCTATACCAACCCCACTGTAGGAATCACTGTTTCGAGCGCTAATCCCTTCAATATCTCCTGGGACACTTCGTGCTTGCCCGGCACGTCAGCCGTCGATATTTATCTTATCGCCCCGACTCTCGCTAGCAGCCGTATCCACGAATGGCAAAATGTCAACTTTGCTTCGGGTAGTTATCAAACGACCCTCGAACCCAGGTGGTGGAACGACTCGTCCTCGATACCGCTTCAACTGTCCATCGTTACCTCTGGTTCCCAGCCTTTCCTCAGTCCTCTCCCTGCTGGGCCTGTATTTACTGCCACCTACACCGCTCCCAGTGATGGTTCGACACCCGCAGCGGCCGACCTTAACTCACCAAACACTGTTACATATGTCAACAATTTCCCCACCAACAGTTCTTCCTCAAAGGGTAAAATTGCAGCGGGAGTCCTTATTCCACTCCTCTTCATCGCCCTCGGCATTTACGTCTACATCAGAAGGAGCCGCGCCAAGGGCAAAGAGAAGCGCAAACGCTTCTCCGAGGCGGTTGACAAACGCATGTCCACTATCTCCAGCGATTGGAAGTCGATCACGGCCGTTGGTGCTTCTGCTGCGATTCGCAACAGCATCGCCGCCGGGAGCACGGGAAATCGCTCCTCTGCATTTACCTTTGGTGCCATCCGCCCCGCCAGTGGCGTGGCTATCGAAGGCGATCCGGCAATCGCGGAGAAAGAGTCCATCGATATTGCTCAAATGAGTCAACTTCGTCCTGGAATCCGTACTTCGGCGTTCGGCGAGCGTGTATCTCGGGTATCATTTGCTGCAGACGTCCGTCCATCTATGGAATCCCGCCGCACGGGAACCAGTCGCGCGTTCCGTACGTCCCGCGCATCATCGTTTGCCCCTCCTCTCCCGACGAGTCCGTTGGCCGTTCAGAATGAAGCTGGTGATATGTCTCCTACACAGACCCTGGGCCCATTCTCTTTGACTCCTGAGGATATTGTGGCCCGCATGGAAGGCAACAATGCTACAGAATCGCTTTCCAATATGGATGAAGTCTGGCCCTCGCTCTCTAGTGAGTGTATTTGATTTCTGTTTATCACACGATATTTACCAAACATCTAGTGATGCGTACAGGCCACGAGGTGGAAGCCGGAGACGACTACCTCTTACCAGCAAAGGAAAGCATTGATCTCCCCATGCCCCCGTGCCCTACCCACACTGCGCCTGTATCTCCACCTTCTGGGATGATGACTGTCCCCGATAGCGTCATGTCCCCCGATGAGATGCTGCGGGCATACGCCACGCGCAAGATAATATCCCCTCCTACCTCCCCGATCGCCTTCCCTGCCCGTACCCTGAGTTACCACGGGCCCTCCATGAGAACTCTCTATACTCCAACCAGTCCTACCCCCGAGTCGTCATCCGGCGTCGGCGTTCGTGTCAGCATCATGCAAACTGCAACTACGGACGCAGAGAAGAGGTACACGTCATCCTACGCATCCGTTGATCCTTATGCCGGCTTTGTCGGTTAGGGAACCCTGGTACTATTGACTGCATCGTTTCCTTTTTTTCTTGCGACGTTTATTGCTCCTTTGTGAGAACACGATCCGTTTCTGCTGGTTTTAGTATTGTCAACTAACAGAAAAATGTATATTCTGCCCATATTTTATAGGAGTGTATGTTCCCACTGCGTTATTTCTATGGTCCTTTTTCTTGTGCAATGGCTTGTCGTATCCGCTCCCTCGACGACTCCAGCACTGGTAGTCATTGATACCATGGATGCCTGCGTTCATTTCATACCCTGTGCTATTCCTTTTATTTTTATTTCCTACCTGCTACCATAATTTTGCCTTTCAAGTTGATGTGCGTAAGTTGACCCGGTTTGTTGATCGTGACTTCCCTCCCCTCCCCTCTACTCATGCCTGGAGCTCGAGCGACGTTTGCCTGTTTTTCTACGCAGTTGAATTTATGTCTTGCGAGGTCAAACATGGTCCATGGTGTCGTCTTGGAGAGTAATGAATTCAGACAAGTGTCGGGGGGCTGCACGCTGTTTTATGACAGCGTCAATCCAACATGGTTTGCCGCTGCTCGAACGTTCACACAAGATGTCCTTGTTGACGCTACGCGTGATGCCATGGTTACAGTGACAGCGGTTTTCACAATTACGCGGAAAGCACGCGTTGAGCAAGCTCGGAAACAGCCGGAGCTCACTACTCGGCATTAATATTGATAACAGATCCAGATGCTTTTTCTGGTGCAAGATACTTGAAACTATAACTTCTTATCTGTAAGCTTGTTGTCATCCTTTCCATAAAAGTTCTTTGGTGGTTGTGCTCTCGAGATTTGGCTGGATCTTGCTTCCGCGGGTTCCTTGAGGCCAGCGTCAGGATGCTAAAGTGATCCCCTACATTACAGAAGCGCTGCGGTATGTACTTGTCAATCAAACGCGAGACATGCATTGTCAACCACGCTGATACGCGTAAAGGCGGAGGCGAGCCCTGGAAGGATTGCACGCTGTGTTTCACGATGACTAGCGTGTCTGAATCTGGCACTGAGGCGCGGTCGGACGAGGATCCCAACGTGTTTTGTTGGCGGATCCGCGACCCACTCTCAGGCGTTTGAACGCCATCTGAGCGGCATCACGAGGTAGATGATGGAACGTCACATTACGCACGTATAGAGCCGAAGTCCCCCTATGCCTCCAGCGGGCGACAACAGCACGTGAGGGAACCCACTTATAGCCATCACTGCCAGTGGTAGTCCACTCGGACTCACCGTGTCTTGGTGGCCGGCCCATGGTCACAATGAAAGAAATGCTTTCGGGATAACGCGGTACAATACAACGATTCTCAGAATGCACTCCGTGCTCGCGCAAATCCATTTGTGCCTGCTGATTATTTCAGGAAGAGTCGCAAATACTCTCGATGTCAATGAATCGTCAACTTCAACTTTATGGTATGGAGAAATCGATGCTGAGGGCGAGCTCTTTACCATTTTCGACAACGACTTGTGAGGAAAGTTAGGTAGGGTAGCGACACTCGTGTGGGACGAGTAGACTCACTGAGAAGAATGCATTGGGCGTCATGGGATATATCAAGAGGGATTTGGATGAAAGTAGCGCGATCTTGAAGCGGGACCCCGGTAGCCACCTTTCGCGCTACGAGCTTGTTCAATGGTGATACTGAGTGACCCGGTGAAAGACTTACTTTTAGGCGCGGTTGCGTCGAACAGAAAGATATCAACTTTCCAGTCGGCCACCATGGAAGTTGTACCGGTACCATATCCCCTATAAGGCAGGCGTCGCGCCAGGCGATCTGAGGAGGTGGGTCATAGTACAAGAACGTGTCGACATACCATATGACCCCATAGGTGTTTCCCCGCTGCCACGTCACTTTGTTCACAGGGCCGGGGACGATAAATTGAAGCTCCCCAATTTGCTGGCAAAGTGGTACTGTGGGTACGAGTGCAGATAAAATAAGGGAATGAAATACTTACAGACATGATAAAAATTGCGAAGAGGGTTTGAACTTAAAGGTGCTGCTTCAAAGCATGGAAGGGAGACGTACGTATTTATAGCTCGCTGGAGTATGTATGGAGCTCGTATCGCAACTTTTTTTCCGCCATGCTAACCCTATTACAAGGGTCAAATTTTCTCGAATTTGCATCGGCAGGCATGATCATGATAATGACGATCTTATGGTCATGTATGGTAATTGATTCCCATCCATGCAAAAAAGTCAGCTAGTACTACGCGAGTGAAACTGACTGTACAAGTTGTTTCAAACTGTCTGCTCGCGCAGGCGAGATACGGACGACCAGGATTTGAGCTCAGTTGACCTCGGGTGAATTTAGGGATTAGTTTCTGTAAATCTGATAACCGTAACACAATTCCCAAATTTTACGGATACGGTATTGTATTAGAGAATCCTTATGTTGCTACCGTGACTGTGGACATGATCATAGTCCAGGCCTGGACCTGGCATTGCTGAGGGATAGTGAACCCGGGTAGGCCTGGCGAGAGGCTGCTGAATGAGGAATGACTGATTCTGGTTGCATTCTGGAGTATGCCAGTACGTTTTGGTGATAACGGTTGCGCTGAGCGCGAGCAGTCACGGTGGTGAGAGCCGCACGCAAGTCCGAAAGCGCTTAGTAGGCGGTGTGCTGCCATTCCGAAGCAAATATGGAAGGAACCTACCCCTGAGAGTGCCAGAAATGGCGCGAAATGGGTCGTATCAAATTTACAGACAGAGGGGGGTAGGACCCCTCCTCAGATTTTAGGTTTACAGACGGTGTGCGACGACAGCTGCCTGACGTGCACCGTATGGCTCCTTCCAATTTTGGGCATGGCTGTCATTTTCACGGCTGAAATTTACAGAAAATCGTCTCTAAATCCTTGTCACCCAGCACATTCTCAAGTCAAAGAGCGGTTGTTATTTTTTCGAAAGCGCCGACGCGCGCATCTCAGGTGAACGTTTGAACAGCGGCAAACCATGTGGGATTGACGCTTCGCCCCTCACTAGTCACTAGTGAGGGGCGAGGGGTCCAGCATCATGTCCTTGTTGACGCTACGCGTGATGCCATGGTTGCAATGACAGCGGTTTTCACAGTTATGCGGAAAGCACACGCTGAGCAAGCTCAGAAACAGCCGGAGCTCACTGCTCGGCATTGATAGAAAGATCCAGATGCTTTTTCTGGTGCAAGATACTTGAAACTATAACTTCTTATCTGTAAGCTTGTTGTCATCCTTGCCATAAAGTGATCCCCAACATTACAGAAGCGCTGCGGTATGTACTTGTCAATCAAACGCGAGACCTGGATTGTCAACCACGCTGATACGCGTAGAGGCGGAGGCGAGTCCTGGAAGGACTACACGCTGTGTTTCACGATGACTACTAGCGTGTCTGAATCTGGCACTGAGACGCGGTCGGACGAGGATTCCCGACGTGTTTTATTGCGACCCACTCTCAGGCGTTCGAACGTCATCTGAGCGGCATCACGAGGTAGATGATGGAACGTCATATTGGGCACGCATGCGTTTGTAAGGTTTCGGATAGATGTTCGTCTGAATTTCTTACCGAGGGGGACGAGTGTGTCGCGCGAGTGTCAGTGCAGAGGTTTGTGGAGACTAGAGGGCACCAGTGCTTGCCCTGGAGCCCAAGCGTACTCCTGGAATGCCCGCCTCAACATCAACGACCACGGCGGCGACCTAGGCCGATAAGCAAGGACACCGCAGGGGTGAGAGCCAGCGATGGCACATGTTCATCTGTACGAAATGAAAACGTTGGTACAACACGTCGGATATGGTGTAATGGCTAACATTACCGCCTCTCAATGCTGTAAGATTGATCGCGGTAGCTCGGGGTTCGATTCCCCGTATCCGAGTTTGTTTTTTCTTTTATCTGTTGAGACGAACAAGATCATCGACACTCTAAAGCATACGGTAGATTTTCATTGGGGGCGAGCATAGAAAGGTGTCATACCCAACCTGCTAGCTGAACGTGAACGAACAACTCACCAAAGGACGCAATATGAAGAGTTTGAAGATCAATGGCACGTTTGTGGATACAATTTTAAGATTACCTGTAAATCACACTCTCCCTAACGAATTCCACCTCGTCCGACCCGCCCAACAATGCCGCCGCATCGACCCCCATCATCGACACGCACACGTACCTCCTCTTTACCTTTTCCGCATACAAAAGTAAATGCCCTGCCAACCGTCCACAACATTGTGCTCATCGCTTTTGTCTTTCTTTTTCTTGGTAGGCACGAGGCCAAGTTCTACGATGACGCTATCGAGCGACCCGTGTAAGTTCACACACGATCCGATCCAGTCCCTCACCTGATCACTGGCAACACTCCCGTTCCGTTCTTCCTAGTGTGGAGAGGCCATGGCCCGTTCCGGATTCCAATACCACTACGAAACTTGCTTCGCCAACTCTAGAAACGCGTCTTTGCACGCCAACTCCGTGCGCCCGTCAAACTCGGCAAGCCGCTCACCATACACATGCGAGAAGCGGAGGCGGACACGGAGTGGATACTCAAGCGGGATCACAAGGTGCGCAATTATTTTCGTGTTCTCTGTTCTTTCGTCTGCGTGGAGTGCCTATTTTTTGACTCCGGTTTTTTTAAATTTTGACAAAATACGACCCATCTCCGAGTCTCTCGACTTGCTTTCCCGGTTCTTCCGTCCTGCTGTCCCTTTGGCCACCGTGTACGCTGTGATCGCGCAAAACGTAAAACGACAGGTTCACATCCACTGCTTCACCGACTCCCCCGAATTTGCTTGGCGCCTTCTAGCCCACTTTCCCAACATTGGTACGTCCGGCGTCATCTCTCTCAACACCGCAGTGATTGTGCGTCACATGGCATCGACATCGACAAACGCGAGTGCTGGTCCCAGTTCAGACGGAAGATAAACCAAGACGCAGACGCACTCAGAGAAGGAGAGTGGAGTGGAGACAGACTACACATCCCCTCGAAATCGACGCACCCTTCATTCTGATGGTCGATGCGTGCCTCGAAGCACTTTTCACTCGGGCCAGTGCCATCCGAGGAAGGAGAAGACTACTAGACGAAGCCTTGTCGGACGAAGATGCGTTTGAGGCGCTTCTGAGGGATCCGGTTGCCCGTTTTCTGTCTTGATTCTTTGGTTACTAGGTTGACCATAGAGTTTTCTTGTCTTGTACTTTTGTAGCCTAATACTTACTGGTCTGCCTCACATCGGCTTGTTGGCATACCTACTAGCAAACGATCGTCGAAATTCAAGTTACGCACTCGACACCATTCAAATGTTAACGTTTATCCCTTGTACCGCAGTTATCTCCCTCTTCGTTCAAGTTGGAAGAAATGAGCCTCCCTCGTGGCACCCGATCGACACGCGATCAAGGTGGTGAGGCATCACCAATACCACTGATCAAAAATATGAGCTAAAAAGCAGGCACTTTTTAGAGTGTTGAAATAAGCTAAGCTATTCTTCAACACCGCAAAAAGTGATTGCTCTGACTGGAGTTATCCCTGAAACGCTTCGCATGTGGTATCCAAAGAGTCTTTGGACCGGATTGCGGCAGCTTTGGCAGATGGAAGCATGAGAGCAACGACAGACGACTCAGAAATCCGAGTTCTCTGTTGAAAAGTCGCGGTGGCTGAAAGGACAGGCATGAAACACCCATCTAACTTGAAGTCCCATCGGCTACTTCAACTTGGCGGCCGGATATTCGTCACAAAATCGGTTCGAGTGGCTTGAATGGAATTAGAGAACTAGTTCTGACCCTTTGATTGAAATCCTTCAGATGATCAGATGACCAAAGGCACTTTCTCGTAGATTCGACGCCAATTCAAGTACATGGGGTACTATACACACAAAGCCCTAAATGCCAGTAATCAGAGCAAGAATCCAAGATCAAGTCATGACGGCCACGACGACAACTCAGCCAGATCGACCTTTTCCTCCCTCCCTTTTCGACGCCCCTGGGCCGTGTGCGTTGTCGCAACAGATCACATCGTAAACACGTCAATCTCTTTCAAATCTATCTCCTATCTGGCATGAAAGACCTTGCGCTCGCGAACTGCATCCCGTGTTCAACTGATGGTTTCAACTTGTTGGGCATGACACTCTGTTTCACTCGTGTAGCCTTGAGCTAGTAACTCATCACCCATCCCTCACACTCCGGCAAGCCATAAATACGTACGTCTTCCTTTCATACTTTTCAGCACCTGCAAATCCGCTTCAACTTCTCAATTTATACCGTGATCATCCCCAGGGTATTTCATTTCCTTGTTTGCACAATGCACTCGCACCACTCCAGTTTGCCAGATGGAGTCCCCCATTGATAGAGGCGTTGTGTTTACCATGCCTACCTTTCTGGAGGTCGTAGCGGAACCCTTGATACGTATCAAATGGTATGTCGACGTGTTCTGTATGACCCAAGGTCCTCCTCAGGTCGCCTGCTTCACAGGCGGGCCAATTTGAATCTCTTGTACACCAATTTTGGGGCCAAGTGGTTCACGATGGCTGATATCTATCTCATCCAAATCGATGCGCTCGGCCGGGCCATTCCGGGACATGGTGCGTCTCTCATCCCGGGTCACTCAGTATCGCCATTGAACAAACTTGCAGCATACCAATTGGGTGAACACTTGGTGAGCTACGGCTCCACTAAATTCCCGCTCCCCCAAGGTTTCCAACCTGACGGCTGGTTCCAGATAGCTAGTGGGTCTGCTCGTCCCACACGAATGCTGTTACCCTAGCACCTGACGTTCTTCACAAGTGTTTATGCCTAGTGGTCTTCGTATCGCCACCAGCTCGAGATTCTTCATAGGGCAAGTTAACCAGGGACCCGACCACGGCCTTATCCGCACTTGATGGCACTTATTCGGCTTAGTAACCAGCTTAAGGGAGAATAAGTCGGGGCCCATGCAAGTCGTCCAAGACTTTGTTATTGCACTTTTCAAGGTTGTCTCAAAGGGTAAATGTAGAAAAAGTCGCTCAGGCTGTCCATTGCAAAAATGAAATAGGTACAAATTTCGATCAAGTGGTCGGGAATCAAAAAGGCGTGAAAGGAAGGCAAATAGAAACGAAAGCTCGACAGGGGGGAATCGACCTAGTGGGAATGGGTGGTGGTGACTCGGGCGCGCTCGGCCGTAATATGAACAATAAGATCACTGTACCATTTCGATTAATTCGACGGTCCCTGTGACGGGCAACTGTAGGTATGTAAGAATGTTCGAATCGGACTGTTCGGAAAGGCCGATTCCGTGATTTTTTGAATGCCTCTGACCATGTTCGGATCTGCACGAAAGCACGTTCTTACATCATCACTTGTACACACAAAGCCCTAAATACCAGTAATTGGAGCAAGACATCCAAGATCAAGTCATGACGGCCACGACGACAACTCAGCCAGATCGACCTTTTCCTCCCTCCCTTCTCGACGCCCCCGGGCCGTGTGCGTTGTCGCAACGGATCACATCGTAAACACGTCAATCTCTTTCAAATCGCCCATCATAAACACCGGATATTGCTTCATCGCGTCGGTCAGCCGCCACCCACGCTCATCAGAGACGACGCACCTTGAGCCCAACCAACCGCTCGTCGTCGATCATCACCCCCGAGTACTCACCGCACACGTCCCGGCGCACGTCGTGATAGGGCAGCCCGCTCTCGACGACGCCGGTAAAGATGCTGGGCATGACAATACGCGTGGGGTAGTCGACGACCTCGGTGATGGCGTCGCCGTTCTTTGAGCTGTCCCTCGCTTGCTCGTCGATGTGTTCCGCACGGATGCTGGCATTCGCATCGACGGTGTCCTCGCGGAACGCACGCCGCACGTTGAAATCGAGCACGTGAATCGTGTTCTTGCTCGTATCCGAGGACGGGTGGAGCAAGACGACGCGTTGTCCATGGACATACCTGTCACACCACCGAAGCAAACCCAACACGCATCAGCAGTCGTCCACACACGCGATCGACAACCCACCTCAACCAATGAAACACCCCCGCATACGTCATCATCCGCGCATGCTTCTGTCCCCAGTCCGACCAAGACCCCCGAGCGCGCCCATTAATCCCGCACGCACGCCGTCCGCCCTGTTCAGATA
>JBBPNX010000668.1:0-15594 GCA_038091155.1 Harrya chromipes | reverse complement strand
CTGCCCGGGCCCATGTGAGTCGCTAACGACCGGGGCAACGTTGGTAAGGGATCGTCCATGATCTTTGGAACGGACAAGGATGGTGTAGGGTAACCTAGGAAAAGTGTTTATGCTGGCAGTTGCAACTGAATTGCGGAGGACGCGACATGCTTGCATGCTAAACTCATACTACGACATAAAACCACAACTAGTCTTTCAAGGTATCACGTGATGCTACAGAAATTGCTATCGTTTCAACCGCTTGCTACTCGGTTTTAGTCCCAATTTCTTAGGACTGCTCGCCTCGACCTGTGCTTCCATGATGGCCCCTTTGCTCAAACAAAAGTCGATATGAGCATTGAATCCTTGGTTGTCTGTGTTCAGTTGCTTGTTACAGATTGGGCAGGTATGATGTTCTGACGGTGCCGCTAGCATCTGCCGTTCTTGACCGGAATGATTGGAACCCGATGCGGATGCCTCAGATGCTTGAAAAGCGTCTCTGCGACTTGTCGCTTCTGAACGCGAACGTGCCTCGATAGTTGAGTTTGGTTTGCCGCGCGCCTTCGATAGCGTGTCGTCAGACCCTTCCATCGCTTCATCGTCGCATCCAGAATGGTCCAACTCAAGCCCTTCCTCCTCGAAGAACCCTGGCATCGAATCATCCTCCTCTTCAGGTTCGGGTCCCTCTCCCATGTCTACCTCCAACTTCGCCTTCTTCCGTGACGAGTTTGGAGTCTCGAGAAACTGGATAGGTAGTTCTATTGGTTGGTTATCCAGCAATCTTTTTAGCGTACTTACCCGCTTGATTCCGCCAGCGGGCTCTGCAGCATGCAGATCTTTGAGCTTTGTCACTCGCAGACCAATTAGTCGGATTGTCAGCGGCAGTTCCGGAAGCAACAGTTCTTTGCCAATCTGAGAGGTTATGAGCATCAACTCGAAAGGAGCTATGAATTTACGAGTAGGACGTTCTTACTGCAAAAAGATCTTCCTTCTTCTGGCTAACCCAGCGATCAAATGATTTTGCTCTCGTAAAGACTCGAGTAGAACCGTCAGTCCCGAAGACAATGCAACGTTGGAGGAGACATGTTACCCTCAAAAGTGTCAAGTTTGTATTTCAGTGTGACAGTCTTTCCTGTCCAACCACCTGAAACCATGTCCCGCGCAAGCTCATCGGCAACATCCTCGAGTTTCAAAAAAATCAAATGTCTGTCGCTCAAGGCACGGAACGTCCTGTTACCAAGTCAGCGTCCGTCGAGTACTTATCCAATATACCATCACCTTTCAGCACCTATACTCTTCCGTTCTTCTCGTCTCCCTGCCTGGACCGCGTTCGAAGCGATGCCGTTATAGGTTCTGAGCAAGAATCGTAAACCAAACTGCTTATCCATCAGATATAATGTTGCTCGGTGGGTGTAAATGTCCCCACAAGTCTGTAAAAGTGTGGATGCAAAGTGAGCAAAGAACCCATGACCACGAGTTTCCAGATGTACCTTGATACCAATAGCATCGAGGAGTCTCTCATGTACTCTGCCTACCCCGGGCACCTTGCGTATGGGTAAGTCATGCATAAACGTTTTGATAGAGTCACGGTCGAAAGGAAGATAGTACTGTCCATTAGGCTTGTTCTGTGCAGGGAGTGAGCACGGAGCTTCTGCGAAGACCCTAGATGCTCGCACCTTATCCGAGGATATCTGCGATGTCAGTGGGTCAGCGGTCGATGGATCAACGAAGTAGTCGTCTGGTGTCTGACCTTTGCTAGCATCTGGCCCGACTCGAGTCAGTTTTGGAGAGCATGGCATAGCAGTTTCAAACCTTGTTAGGCGCAATACCAGCGCTCACCGTGAGCTGTGTTTCATCATGGACGGCGGCCCTCATCTCCTGCACGCAAGTTTCTGCATCAATTTGATGGTCCGCACAGTACTGTGTAATACTATACGTGCTTTAAGTCTACCCAAGTCGGCAGGGCATCGCATTGCCACTTACTTGAGGTACCCCTCGTCGCAACCGGCAGCACACATATTTGGATCATACCTCCGAAATATCTTCATACACCGTTCTGACATTTCAGAATAACGTTGAAAGTTGAGTTTGACGACAATGAGGTCTGGGCAGAGTTTCCTGGCAACAAATTCTACGTGACGCTGTTAAGAAACACGTCCAAGGCAACTGTCATACTACCTCACCTGCCATCCCCGAGCGGACGCCATACTTGCGTGCTTCGTAAGAAGCAGTGGAGAGCACCCCACCACCAACCTGGAGGTCGCCCCTCAGTATCACGGAACCAGATGGGACATCGAAGCGTACACCAAACGGTTTCCCCTTGAGAGAAGGGTCGTGAAGGAGCTCCACGCTAGCGTAAAACGCGTCCATGTCGACATGCACGATTGTCTGACTGAGGTCACGCTCATCTTCGAGCTCTTCGAGCTGTGGACCGTCATATCATTCTTACACTGCATGCGACGACCGGTTCGCTCACTCACGATATGGTCGACCTGTTTCTCTACCGCGCCTAGATTCACGTCTATGGTCTCGGAGAGCTAACAACGACATCCCGGGAAACATCACGCACGGATATCGACGCCATTCAAGGCTGCTTCACGCTGCTTGAGTATCTTGTTGATCTTTTCGGACAGTTCCTTGTCTTTCTTCTTCTCGTTCTAAGGCCGACGACGAGAAAGCACAAAGCTGCAAGTCACTCTCGTGGCCACCACCGTGCTACTAATGGAGCTGCTTGCCTCGTAGAATTTGGAGCCTTTGGACACTTCGGCAATGATACGGTTGATCTCATGTTGATCCTGGACCAGCCTGGACGGATAGGACTGCGTCAGTCTCGGGGTGGTCAATTGTCGGAACCCTCGTCGGAAACGGACCCAGCCTTGGTGGATGAAGGGCCTGCAAGCCGTTTGAGAAGACTTGCAGACTCTTGAGAAGCTTCTGGATCAAGAGGTGCCTGCTGGACCTCGGACTTCATTCATGCAGTGGTGCTCCTTAATGAATTAATGATAGCTGGGCTCCGCGTCGTAGGGGCTTTTGAGTCACCAAGCGAACGAGTTAATGTGGCTGTGCACTGCTGAGAGTTTCATCCATCTCCGAGGCTCACTATGAGGTCGAATATAAATTCCATATTTTACACGATCCACGACCGCTTAACTACGTGGTATATAAAATGTACGTATGGTGACCGTCCCAAGGCCGGCTTGTGGGTCGAGGTTCCTAAAGTGGAAGGTATCCACATGAACAAAACCACCTTCATGTTGCCTCTGAGAAATTCAAAATGGCCAGGGCCGTGTCCCACTCCTGTGCATCATATCCAAGTGGGGTAGGCTGAGGAACGAGGACTTCCGAATGAGAAGATTGGATGGGAGTGGAACTCTGCTCCAAGATTCCTAGAGAAGTGTACGAAGTCGACACGAACAGCTTCAAGAAGCCCGAGTTGAGTTGCGGTAGAGAGTACGACCTCAGTTCGATCTCTAAACTTCCGTGCTTCGGGAGGGTCGGACACGGGGAAGATGGCTGCGGGTGATAAAGAAGATGGATGTCGACTCCGTTAGAATCCATGTATGCAAGATATGGCCATAAATCACTGTCGGAGCGATTTCGGAGGACAACGTTGTAAGAATTCCCCAGCGTGCGCACGAGATCAGCCTTTCCGTTTATCAAAAGATTCTGTCCTGCCCGCCTTTGGTCGTGCGCATCGATAAGGTAAAGCTCCATCTGAACATGGTCACCGAAGGGATTCTCGGGATTTGTGCGATGAAGATGCATATGGTAGCATGCGGCTTCGTCTAGGATAAGTGCCGATCGTTCCTTATCCTTCTTCTCTATTTTCAGCATAGGCCGGTGGGGTGGCGCAAGTTGGTTGAGGGGTTTCACCCGTACGGCACGAGAGTGTACGCCAACGGATATATCTATATCCGCCATCGCGGAGTTTTCCACCTCCACAATATTAAGCCCTTCTTTGACGGGTATGCCGTCGAGCTCATCGGGGCTTGGACGGCAGAAAAGATGTCGGAAGACAGATGAAAAAGTCTTCTTCATGTAGACTCGAAAAAATGTGCGCGTGTTCCACCGCGTGATGCGTGCCCAAGACCCCCGACGGCCGCGCTTGCTAATGCTTTTACGTCTGGCAAGAGACCAAGTGGGGTGCACTTCGTACACCCGGAAGCTGTCGAGTGATGGATTGTGCGACCCGCAAATGTTGTGGGAGTGGACACTGAACTCGGTACCTTCTACGACACCATGGATCGCACCCATGTGTAGGCGCAGGCCGTCCTTGTCCCCCTCCACAGGGACGAAGTTGATGTCTGGGACGAAAGGGATTCCATTGAAGAGAATACGATCTTTGTGTTGACCGAAGCAGACTGCGTGCTGGGGAACCTGCCCAGCTGTATCGAGGCGCCCGGGGACCTCGAAGTACCTCAGCTGGTGAAAGGGCACTGCCTTTTTCATCGCCAGAAATGCCCGTGTAAACCTTCCTCCTTCTTTCCACTCCGTCGCTATCTCTCCGGGTTTGCACGCGGCTAGAAGCATGTGGGTGGCACAACTGTCCTGGTAGAATCCATGCTCCCCGTTGAACCTCTTCCCAATTGCGCCCCTCCACAAACCGCTGAACAGGTCCTCTTTTCGAGCCTTCTCTGTGGGAGTACAACGAATGCCACGCCGATCTGGCACTTTTCCAGCCACTGGTTGCGGGGACGAAAACGAACAATCCAGAATCAAAGTGATGTTGTCCCCCTTTACAGCACAGAGCTCGCTCAGCATGGAACACAGCGAACGGTCGGAGATCCCCGCAACCCTTCCCTCGGGACCTTTGGTGTCATGGTCATAGGGGCAGAGAACCTGGACATGGCGTGGTTTACCCTCGCACCAATCTCGAGGCGTGGGCATGCTGCTACCGTGACCGGCAAAATAAACGACAAGGGCATCTCCCTGAGAAATCGCGGGATTGTTAACGAGGTGGCTCATAAACACGTCTTCAATGCGACGTTTGGTGGCTTCTTTGTTAACAAGGAGGGCAATATTGGCGCTAGGGACTTGAAGGTCATTCGTCAACCACTGCTTCATGCGCCGTGCATCGTTGGCACAGGCCTCGAGGTTCCAAACACGCCCAGACTTGTAGTCGTCGATTCCAATGAGAAGGGCGAAGAGGCGACGAGTCATCTATACAGGGATTGGCAATGAGTAAACAAGGTTAAAAGACACTCGCCTGTCGGTTGACGGCGACCTGGGGTGTAGAGATGTTTTGACTACGAGCCAAGCAACCGGAAATCGAAAACCTCTTATATGTGGGTGCACATAGCCATGCGCCATGGGGTCGCTTAGAAAGTGACTCAAAAGATAGGACCTGCTTGCATCGTCAGTGCCGCATTGATCGTTGAGCTCCAGCGGACGGAAATGCAAGGAGTGCCATCAGGCGCAGCACCAGTCTAAGGATGACTTGGTGGCAAGGATGGTTGCCGTACGATATGAGGGTGAATCTGTAGCAGAATCAAAAGGGAATTCCTCGAGCAACAACGCGGAAGATCCTCGAAGTATGAATATGTATGTTTTGGAGGACAAAAAGGTCCGTAAACGTAGGAGGGCATGGTGCGGATCGAGGAAATTTTTGGGACAGCCATCTATGATCATATGACAAAGATTGGTGCGTGTTTGCCGTAAAACGCCTCATCAATGAACGCGTTTTTTGCATGAGTTGTCATGAGGCCATCAATGAAAGACGGGTGGACGAACGCGATCTAACTCGAGAATGTCATATGCCACGGTGGTACACGATTGCCATGAGATTGAGATTGAAATACGAGCTGGGATGTGACGCTAACCTTGACGTTTCCTGCAGAGCGTCAATGCGCCGGGAGTCTTGTTGACCACCGCTGGGACGCAACGTGAGTGTAGAGATTGGTGGTACTGGACAGGGGTAGGCACTGAAAGGTAAGCACGTGCGCGTTTCCCATTGCTAGTACTGCACCACTAACACCTTCCCGTCAGTCGCGATGAGCTACGTCTGTCAGCAGTGCAAGGAACCCCTGCAGGTACGCACCTCAGCTCTATCTGGACGGTGACATTTACTTCAGGCTATGCCGGATATCAGCTTGACGCGTCTCTTGTAGACCTTTCACCATCTCAATATGATGTGCTTGCGGCATCCCTCCCACCGGCACCCTCTACACGTGTCAAGCATATGACAGAGGCCGAGCAGTTGGCCCGCCTTCCATCTTCTCCTACTTCGAAAGCCGCATGGCAGCATGCAAAGCATCAAGACAACGCGGTTGCTTCGCCATCCCTTTCTTCGCGTGCACAAGGGAAGCAACCCCAAAGCAACTATCCGGCTCCAAACGAGTCTTTTGTGCTTCTCCAAGACAGCATTATACGTAATATACCATCTCCTTTGCCCCACAACGCTGCTCCCAGACCGACGACCGCCCCTTCCAACAATGTTCAATCAAAGGGTCCGCCGCCGCCGCCGCCGCCATCATCGGCACCTACCGAACCCGATCAACCGAATCCAACACCTATATCACATCATCTGCGCTCCACCATGCGCCTTTTCAATCTGCTGACAAGTCGCACTGACATCGATCATCCGCTTTGTGCGGAGTGCACACAGATCCTTCTTAGCACCTTGCAAAGGCAGCTAGACGAAACTAAGAAGGAGCGCGACGGCTATCTTGCATTTGAAAGGGAAGTGAAGAAAGAAAGGGAACGTGAGGGTCAGGACATGAATAGAGATGAAGCAGAAAAGAAGATCGAGAGATTAAAAGCAGAAGAGTGCGCCGCGATCGAACAACTGGGATTAGCTGAGCAGGAGAGAGAACAGCTCGATGAGGAGCTACGCGTGTTGGAATCGGAAGAGCGAGCCTTGGAGGAGGAGGAAGGCGAGTGAGTGTAACCAAGGTACTACGGCGATATTTTTCGGCAACTGACGAGTTGCTAGGTTCTGGCGCGCACATAACGAGCATCAGTTAGCTTCTGCTGGGCAAGCGGCTCTCCTTTCGTCCTTGCGGGCTGCATATGCTGCGGACCATGCCGCGTTCGAGAAACTAGAACGTACGAATGTCTACAATGATGCCTTTTGTATCGGCCACGATGGAGTCTTTGGGACCATCAATGGTCTCCGGTTGGGCCGTGTGCCGGGTGTTCCGGTGGGTGATTCTGCTCTTTGTTCTAACAGCTTATATGATGTGGAACAGGTGGAATGGCCCGAGATCAATGCCGCATGGGGGCAGACACTACTGCTACTGTATACCATTGGACGGAAACTAGACTTTAGGTTTGACAAGTACGGTCTTGAGCGGTTCATTGGAGATATACTGACGCGCAGCCGCAGTTACCGTTTGATTCCAATGGGCTCCTTTTCGCGGATTGAACGAACGACCGGTGACAAGGCAACATACGAATTATACGGTTCGGGAGACCTCCACTTCGGTCGGCTGCTGCATAATCGCCGGTTTGATTTCGCAATGGTTGCCTTCTTAGAATGCCTGAAACAGTTGATGGATTATGCCAAGTCCCAGGACGCAGGCGTCGAATTCCCGCATCAGTAAGTGGAAGGATGAAAATGAATGCAGCGGGCTGTGCTGATGTAAAGCAGGATCGTTAAGGATAAGATTGGGGAAGCATCGGTCAAGTTACAGTTTAGCCAAGAGGAGGCGTGGACACGTGCGTTGCGACATGTTTTACTTGCACTCAAGATAATACTCAAGTGGACGACCAATGGAGGGAATGGTTGAGAGTACTTTATCGTTGGAGCACATGAGCTCTACATGGGACGTGAATACGCTAAAGATAGTGGAGTTATCAAGTCAGATGGGGCGGTGGCGTGGCATCGAATCCAGGGCTTGTCCGTAATGTCTCCGGACAGAACTCGGCCTTACAAATCACTGATATCGGAAACGACATCCTGAGTAAACATGGATCTCGTCGCATACATATGATCAATCCTTGCCTGTTCTTCCGTCCGTCCGCACCCGCATTTTTTGGTGACTACCCCCCCTAGTAATCACCCAGGTTGCACAATTCGTTGCTGATATCACCCATGGGCCTCCTGTATCTCGGCACGCCTCTGTCATGGGACGAGGCAAAGAAGCACGCTGACCATGTCAGAGAACACGGCATCACACAGTTTCTCCATACCTGGGACAGAGTCAAGGACAGGCATGGCGACGAGCTCCTCTGGGGTGACGAGGTGCAGCCCACTCGTCTCTTAGCGCTCCACTCACCTCAATCCTTCCGCAGGTCGAGTATATGGTTATCGCCTTTGATGACCAGACGAAAAACGCGAAGCTTTCTCTCCGTCAAACTGAGATCCTCGCCAAGTTGAGCAAAATCGTCACCGACCTCAAGGATGATGTCCCAGACTCGTAAGCACACCTTCACCGTTGCGTCTTATCAACATCTAACTTTTTCAGAATGACAATCCCTACCTTCCATCCCGAGTATGGAAGATATATGCTAGAGTCAACCCCTGGATCCCCATACACAGGTTCCATCCAAGATCTGCTCTCTGTAGAGTCTAATATGCACTACAGGCGAGCACGTTACATCCATCCATTCTATCTTTTGCTAATTTTGATTACAAGACGCCTGCTCGCCAGGAGGCACCTGAATGCCAATGAAGTACCTATCACAGTCACCTCTTTCCCTCGTTTGGGTGCCCCAGGTGTCTTTACCGATCCTTATTTCAGTCCTGAGGACGCCAAGTCCAGTCATAGCCTATTCTTACCAGAAGAGATTACCAATCCACACGCACGTTTCCCGTTGGTGTCGCTATTCGCTTACCTTCTCAATATGACACTCTAACTTTGTCACAGAACCCTCACTGGGAATATTAGAAGTAGGAGAGGTTCTAAAGTCGCTATTAATCTTCCTATTTTCATCGATGACAAGACACCGAGGCCGTTCGTCGATCCTACCATACCGTGGCAGCGATCTTTGTACCCTGAGGATGCTGGTGAGGCTTCTCTTGCGCGAAAATAGCTCAATGACTCATGCTTGCTTGACGTGCAGAGGCCAAAAACGGTGCAGCTTTAATAGATCATATTTACATGGACGCGATGGGTTTTGGGATGGGTTGCTGCTGTTTGCAACTCACATTCCAGAGCTGCAATGTTGAGGAAGCAAGGCGCATGTACGATGCCCTTATCCCAGTGGGCCCGATCATGGTATGTGTATTTTGAGCGCCGATACGTATCCTCGTTTATGTGCCCGCGCAGCTCGCTTTAACTGCTGCTAGCCCGATCTGGCGTGGTTATATCTCCGACGTTGACTGCCGCTGGAACGTTATCGCGGGTAGTGTGGATGATCGGACCGCAGAGGAACGCGGGAAAGCGGTAAGTGAAATTATGCCTCTTGCCACGCCAGCTTCTGGTCGACGCCACCACCCTTTAGCCTTTAAAGGAGAACGAATATGTTATTGCAAAGTCGCGCTACGACAGCGTCGATTTGTATTTATCGACGGACTGGAACAATAAGCCCGCATACAACGACACCGATGTCCCCTACAACCAAGAAATCTATACACGTCTCGTCAACCATGGTGAGTGGCAAATTATGATTATGAAAGTTTTCTGATACTCAATGATCACATTTACATTTATCCTTTTAAAGGCATTGATGGGTTGCTTGCCAAACACATAGCACACATATTTATTCGTGACCCTCTGGTAATCTTCTCGGAGAGTATCAACCAAGATGATGAGACTAGTAGCGACCACTTTGAGGTGAGTCCTGTTTACTGTGTGTGATGTCTGTGTCAAATTTGTTGGCAAGAATCTCCAATCTACAAATTGGCAAACTCTCCGTTTCAAACCACCTCCACCTAAATCTCCCATCGGTTGGCGAGTTGAGTTCCGCAGCATGGAAGTACAACTAACCGACTTCGAGAACGCTGCATTTTCTGTTTTCATCGTGCTCTTGTCTAGAGCCATCCTCGCTTTCAATCTCAATTTTTATGTTCCAATCTCCAAGGTGCGTTATTTTTAAACTTCCCTGACATATTGTTGGGATTAATGTCTGCAAGGTTGACGAGAATATGACGAGGGCACAAAAGCGAGACGCCACCCGCACGGGCAAGTTCTTCTTCCGCAAGAACGTCTTACCACCAGGTTATATATCGCCCGCGATGAGCACCCCGTCGTCATCTGGATCTTGTTCGCCCGTCGATTGGCAAGATGGTATGCCCCCCAAAGAACGGAAACTGCGAAACTGTTTTCCTCGTGTCCCTGCTCCATCTATGCTCGTAGACACTCCCGTCGAGGACGAATACGAGGAGATGTCGATGAAGGAGATTTTCAACGGCAAGGTTGGTGTTGAACGCATTTGCCGTATGCCATTATCTACCCGCTCTTCCAGAATACGTTCCCTGGATTGCTTGGACTTGTTGAAGCGTATCTTGAAACGCTGGATACGGATCCATCAGAAAAACAACAGATCAACAAATACCTCGACCTGGTTCGCCGTCGTGCGAATGGTCCGTCGTTGTTGGCTTTTCGATTCTCGTGAGGCTGACATGCATCAGGATCACTGCTAACGACGGCTACCTGGATGCGCGACTTTGTACGATCTCATCCCTCATACAAATTCGACTCGGTGGTCAGTCAGAAAATTAATTACGACCTCATGGCTGCGGTTGACGAGATGTACGTATTCTCACGCAAAACGGCGAAGCATCAAAGTTATTGACTATTGGGACCCATCAGTGAGAGGGGCGTCTTGGGTGTTCCAGAACTTTTACCCCAAGACTACACCAGGTCAAGAGTTAATGGATTGCATGAATCAAAATCAGAACCATGAGATGCTAGTGGAGATACCTTGCAGGCAGTATAGATACTTAAGCATTACTTAAGCATTGATTTGGGGCGATCACGTGATGAATATACCGGGTTCGTCCGAAGTGCGAGTATATGGCTCGACCAACACTTTCCAAAGACTGAAATCATTCAAAGGATGTCTGCGTTGCGTTTGCTTTCGTCCGCCGCCAAACGCGTGCCATCGGCACTCAGTTTGCAGAGACGTGGCTACGCTGAGGTCGCCGACAAAATCAAGCTTTCACTTGTCCTTCCCCACCAGGTCTGTCGTTACTTCTTCGTGTCCGTGTTTCTGACAGCTCTTGCCAGGCAATCTTCACATCCGCAGATGTCGTCCAAGTAAACATCTCAGCTGCAACCGGAGACATGGGTATCCTTGCAAACCACGTTCCTTCCATCGAACCCCTTCGTCCTGGCGTCGTAGAGGTCATTGAGTCCGGAAACACATCGAAAAAATGGTTCGGTAAGTAATGCAAGAGTCTACACGGCGTCCTTTCTGATTCTTGCAGTGTCCGGTGGTTTTGCAAACGTTCACCCGGGTAACAAATTGACGATCAACGTGGTCGAGGGTGCCCCGCTCGAGTCGTTCTCACCTGAGGTATGGTGCACTCTCCCTTGGTGTGTGATTTGACTGACACCTTGGTTCAAGGCCGTCCGTACCAACCTACAGGAAGCACTAAGAGTCGCTGCTGGTAATGGGTCGGAGGAGGACAAGCTGGAAGCTCGGATAGAGGCGGATGTTTATGAGGCGCTTCAGCACGCTCTGAGCACGAAATAAACTACTGTCACTCGTTACGACTTAGACTTCATATTGTATGCAGCCAATTTGCAGCCAATATCGATAGTGTTGCATACAGCTTACACCTGGGAGAATGGCGCCGACGGGTGGACTAGCGTGACATCACTTTGCCGGGAGACAATGCAGACCGCGTTGATTGAATGTTATTCAGGGCGATAACCGCGTGTGGATCTGACATGTCGGAACAACAATAAGTACCACTCACCAAGCGCGTCTTGGTGGGGTGGTGAATGGAAAAATCGTTTCACGTCTTTTGTCCACTTGATATTGTCTCTCCACTCTCCACCCAGCAGGTTCTTAAATACACTTCCTTCTTGGACCCGTTGGCCCAAACGCGTTCTTTCGCAGCCTGCGGTCGAGTCTGATCTCCATGAATCTGCCCACCAGCGTCAATGATCCATCCCTCTCGAGGCACGAGCCTCTTGGTAGTTGGCTCGCCCAGCTATATTCCGAGCGCCCGGATCGCAGGGCGCGTTCTGGGGCCAACCAAACTCTCGATAGCATTGTCAAGGAAATGCAACGGGATGTCCATGTAAGTACTTACCCGCAACGCGCTCAATTCAGAATAAAATCAAGATAACCGTTCCTCAGGCGGCTGCCGCAGCCTTGAAATGGGCATCCTTGTTGTTCAAAGAGCCGCTGGAACTGGAAGTCACAGACGATGGGTCAGAGTTATACAAGGTTTTTCTTGACTACCAGTTGGAGTTGTCCAGGGCGAACGATGACGCCAAGAAACGTGCCAACCGTATTCGTAGAAATGGCTTAGGCGCTATCAAGCTCAGAATCAAGAATTGTACCCTAGGACCAGGAGACGCCGAGGGCAGTGCAACTCGTGTTGCAGGCCAAGGCAACCAACGTTCTCATGGCTCGCACACGATATCCGGTTCAAAGCACGATCACCGCCGAGTTGAGACTGACACCCAAGGTTTCGGTGCAGGTCTGTCTCGCTTTACAGTGATGGCAACTGTATATATATCTCACGTCGGTGACAGGCACTGCGAGAGACTCGATGTCGGGACGTGGGCCTGATCTCATTATGGGCAACTCAGCAACACAACAACCTACCTCCTTTGACATGACCCCTGTTGCCGATGGAATATCGCCCATCTTACCAGGGGTCGCGAAGCCGAATAAACGTTCCTCCCAGAAAAGGGCGAAGAAACGGAAAGCTGAGTCTCAGAAACCTCCGGTCATCACGCCTTCCGATGCGTCCGGAGACGACCAGGAGCCGCGCAAGACTCACGCAGTCACTGCGGCGAACTCCGTCTCTCACAGAACAAAACGGATTGTAACCAATCCTTGTCCTCCGGACGACCTGGGTCGCAAGGATGAGAGGAGATTGGATGCCGCCGCTCAGATGACCCAATCAAGTTCCAACCTCAAGAAGGTACGGAAGATGAAATCAGCCGAGACGCTTTCAGCCCGCCCAAGGAAACGATTGCGTCGAGCATGTACTCCGGACGGCGAAGGAGATGGATTCGACTCCGCTCAGAATTCAAAGCTGGGGTTCCCTGGGGAACCCGCAGCCCAACGAACCATCGATACCGGTCCCTCATCAACCCAGGGGAAGCTCCACAGGGGATTAAAGGCGCAGAAGAAGCGAACGCGTCTTGAATCCGAAGCAGGATTTGTGGCGTGTCATGAAACCTCGTCTGCTAATTCCAACGAGCTTCTTGGTCCGGATATTAGATTGAAACGGCCTCTTCCCCGAAAAATGTGCAAGCAGCGTTCGATAACAGGCGAAGACACGACCGTCCGTGGAGAGCCGTCACTAGAGTATGCAAACCAAGTCTTACGAGATGGGGCCAGCAACGCACTGGTAGTACTTCAAGAAGGAGTTGGCCCGGACTTACCTGATTGGACTCAGGACGACGAACAGGACGTGGAGGACGGCAAGCAGGACGAAGTAAATGAAGCCCAAGTCGATATATCAACTTCCGCATCATTATTGGCCAGCTCTAAGCTTCCTCTCCTGGCTCCTCCGCGTATGTGGGCTCAGGTGAGTGGCTAGATTGCTAGTTCGTTGATAGTGACTAATCCATTGGCAAGTCCCGCCAAGAGGTCTGCGAGTCCCTCGAGTATTTCCGTTCCTATCATGGCGGGGTGTACTTTAGGGACGACATCGTCAAAGGTTACCTTCTTGGAGCACATGCTGCAAGGTACGTATTTCTTATCATGATTGTCATAAATATTTAAATTATGACAGTCGAGACATACTCCGACACGATGGAAAATTAATCATCTCTCACGGGTTCGTTTGGTTTGTGTGTTACGCTTAAGTACCATTGAACAGTCAGCACAGGGGTGGCAAATCCGAGTCTATCATCGAATATCGTGCAAAACCTGGAAAACCGAAGCGCTGCCAGACAGATCAGGATCAGCAAGCGACTGATACGTCCGTACGCGCTCTATTGAGGACATGCGAAGATAAACGGCCCATCGTACTTCTTGCCGACGATAAATATGCACTCTTTCCGTATGATCTTGCCTCAGGCAATTACACCTACGTTGTGCTTGGTTTCTATTGGATAACTCACGCATGGGGTCAGTCTTCAGAAAGCTCCTAATTTGTTGTAATCTAACCAAAATCTAGCCGAGTGCCAATCCGCCCGCGATGGATCGGGACGTGTCGTCCGGTGGAAATTCGCGTTCCAATGGTGCGAAGGTCAAGATGATCCCTGGTGGTCGCCGCGACAAGAGATGACAGGAACGACGCCCGACCCACGGAGCGTCTCGCATTCAAGCATGAAGGACTCGGAGCACCTCGCAAATGCCCGTGAAGCTTCAACCATCCGATGTGAAAGTTGTCAGAAGCAGAGCCCGTTTATCTATACACAAGGGTGGATGTGCCTGAATCCTACTTGCAATCTGTTTTGGAGTATCAATGGTGAAGACCCGAAACAGCTGGATTACCGCGAGGAATTCTTGCAGCTCTTACCTCATAGATTTGAAAGATTGCCAGAAATATCACCAGCCAAAGTGGTCGAAACGCAAGATGGAGTTACGACTTCATATGCCTTTAGCAAAGGGTGGCATTGCACCAATTGTGGCCGCTTTTCATGCAGGTGAGTCAGATGGTAAAGTATGTCGGCAAGTTTGACAGAATGGATTCGACAGGTTCAAATGGGAGCACTGGGAATGCTCTAACTGCCAGGTAAGTGGCAACGTGGTGTTCATGAATCGCTGACAGAGAGGTTATCGGGATAGTTGAAGCACGTCGTAATCGGCAGGGCTCGCTCGCCGAAGGAATTCTGGCACCAGCGTCCCTCGGGCGAATTCATGCACTCGCGAGTTGCAAAAGATTCAGGTACCTAATACTTTCCAGCTGACATTTTCTCCTTTACATCTTTTTTACAGGCATCATCACATGCCGTCCCGAACCGATTAATCTCGGGTCGCAGAAAGGATTCACTAATCGCCTCACTTTCACCCTACCTCACGATAGGTACCTGTCGATTCTGTTTTCCGTGATTGGTAACTGATAATATGATTCAGAGGTAAAATTCACCTCATTCTCGCCACACCATTGTCGAATCGAGAGGCGGACGACATCTTCGCACTGTATCAGCGACAAGCCTCTACTGGTGAATTGAAACTTCGTCGTTACCCACTACGAAACGTAAGTACACTAATCTGTACTACAACCTTATCTGACGTGTCCCCTAGCATAGAGGTATGCTAGTTCAACAGCTATTTTGATGCAAAATTTGAATACGGTCTCGACCAGTGCGCGGTCAGCTACTCACTAACTACTTTTCTCAGAATTGTAAGTACCATTCTCTATATAGGCGTGATCTGTTGGTAATATAATCCTTATGCCAGCTGGTGAGCCATACCAGGTACGCCCTGCGAAACTAAATCAACTCAGCTAGCTGATGCCTGCTTAGTATGTTGGGGGGACAGGAAACACGATTCCCTTTTGCGAGGCGCCTGAGTGCGTCCGGCGAGCCCTAGCGGTCATCAAGGAGAAATCCAGCCTTGCGCTACACGCCGATATTCCGTACAATGAGATTC
>JBBPNX010000667.1:0-15606 GCA_038091155.1 Harrya chromipes | reverse complement strand
CGACGTCCGTTAGGAAGAGGGCCTTGATCCGCGATACTGAGGGTCTTCGACCGTTAGGGAGAAGTCTCACACCGAGTGGAGTCTTAGAAGTACGCTGAATTGCGCAGAACTAGCTAAGGAACATAGGAAGGCGAGAAGCACCTTATATACGTAAAAAGACGTGAATATAAAAGGAATCTATCTGGATATGGAAAGCATCCAGAAGGAGAAGCGGGAGTCCATGCGGAAGACTGCACTATGAATACAGGATATCCCGAAGGAGTAATCCGAAAGAGGAAAGCGGAGAGCCGCATACGAAAGAGGAAACATACGTAAAGGGAAAGGTGGAGATCCACGGAGCAGAAGGGAAGGAATCTGCGGTACTCGTAAGGAGAAGCGGAGAGCCGCTTCTGGAATCAGAGCCACTGATCGGGATTGCTCTCGAACCAGCCACCTGTCATCAAAGAAGCTATTGAGTGGTCCACATCAGGCCACGTAAAGTAAGAGTCTAAGACGGGGAAGCCGTCGTGTAAAGGAGTATCGTAAGGGGTAAAAGAAAAAGAAAAAGTGCCATTGCTGTCGCCTTCAAGAGGCGTCGCCGATAGCCAATCATCTATGGGGAAATCCGTAACAGTATCCTTCAACTCCTACAACTGAAAAAATACATTGAGTAAGATATCTCTAAGGACATTGTGAGTCAGCAGAGCAATGTTCTGATGGCCACTGAGGATTGCAATGTAAAGCCTTTCCATGAATGGTTTGAGGCCCTGAAAGTAGGGAGTGAAATGATGCAGTGGAACATGAGTGGCAAGTTCACCAGTTTTTGTATTCCAGAGGCCCTTGACCTGAGGGAGTGTTTTATAGTCTGCCCATGCTCTCAAACAAGTACTATGAGTGGGCGAAGGTTCAATGCCTTGGCCAGAGTAGAGGACACAGATTCAGATGAGTACATAGACTATGGACTCAAGATCGTGTTTTGGCTCATGAGTGACATTGGCTCCAGTGACTGAGCTAAATGAACACAAGATATCGAGGGCCATGAAGGGAATTGTTCCCTAGGTAATACATTAGTACAATGGGTTACCCAACTTGTGATAAATCAGAATTTACATACTATTTGCTCACCTTCAGATACAAGGGTGGTTTGGTCCATGAACTTGATGGAATTGAAATCAATTAGGAGACCATGGCAATATTTATGCTCCTGGAGTAGCTTCTCCCTCCCTGACAGACACTCATGGATCCCTTCATCATTTGACTGAATCGGCCAGAATTCAGACTTATAGTTGAAGACATAGCTCATTGTATTTTTGATGCTGACATCCTGATGGAGAATTTCACATTGGTTGACAAGCAATTTGTGTACTGATTATTCTATTAGCATCCTAGACCCGAATTGAATGAGTAAAACTTACCATCAAGAATATTGATTAACATGCTGACAAGTTCTTGAAGGGATGCAAACACCTCCAGAGAGACACCCACAGGTTTGAGGACTAAGTGCTGATGAATGCAAAGCTTGGGTTGCTCATCTCCTGGTAGACAGTTCAGTGGGTGCCCAGGCCAGCATAATCCAGTTGAGTCATCTTTCCCCCTGACCTGAACCATCCATGCCATGACAAGTTTGGGAACTCTGTGCATCAAATCTATCTCTTTGATTCACTTCAACATCTCTTCTTCAATCATAGCCTGCCCATTGTGGGTCCAAGAGATCTTGATGGCATACTACTTGCCATCCAATGTGACAGGAAAGCACAGCATGGCCCTTGCATAGATCATGTTGCTTCTGAAAAGAAGGTGTATGATTTCAAATGTCTTGTCGCCAACTTTGATTGTTGGCCTAACACAGAGTCGAGTTGCATGTGGGATGATGGAAGAATAGAAAAGTGTAGGATCATATCCATGGAGTTCATCCGGCACAAAGGCTAACATGTAAATAACATGGACGAGGTTTTGGGCAGAGTTGTGAATGGAATATCCACAAGACTGAACACGGCCGGTGTAGTGAAGAACAACAAACCCAGCTGAGGTGAGAAACCTCAAAAGCTGGATTTATAAAAAGAAATGGGTGAAGGAATATGATTCTGTTTGACCCAAGGGACTAGACAGTGTTGGATAGACTGTGCATGACTGGATAATGGATTTTGATGAATCCAAGACAAATCTAAGACAACTTTGAGTGAGTCTGAGTTAATTTGAGTTAATCTGAGCGAGAAAACGGACACAGAAACAAGAGAGAGAGAGAAAGAAAGACAAAGCAAAAAAAACTAATTGTGGGTGAGACAAATGTGCACAGGCAAAAGCTATTTGATTCATGACAATATAGACTATTTATAGTTCTTAGGAATACCTTGGGACTCAACTCATCTTAAGTAAGTGTAATGAGAATGGAAACCTCAGAACAAGTTGAAGGGTGGATGGTGTTAGAGTCCAACTCCAGAGTTGAAGCATTTTGGACAGGACTTGGCTTCAGCTTATGTGCTGTGCCCTTGTCAGTTGGTCCCAGATTTGCAGATGTTTGGAGGTTGGAGGTTGGAGTGACTAACACATAGAGTGAAGTTGAGAAGGAGAAAGACCGTCAAGGTCTTCAGAGTAACTCGGAGTGATCCATAGGGAAAACTAATATTCAGACTGAGGAAATACAACAAAGTATCTATGGTTTATATACTTGGAGGAAACTGGAGATTAGTCACAGAGTACAGGAATGAGTAAGATGGGGGTGACAAATGATGAGTGAGATGGATAGTCAGAATAGTACATAACTGGAGTGGAGTTAGATAATGAAGAAGCTGGAGCTGTGCTACTAAGCGAGATACAGGAATGAAATGTAGACTAATACAAAAGAAGACAGATGAATGTAACTGAAGTCCAGAGTCTCAGAATTGCTTCCTGAGGGAGAATGATCCAGAGTTCGTGTCTATGAGAGGTGGAGTTGCATCTGGAGGTATTGTAGTTGGAATGGATATGACAGATGGATATCCCTGCAAGGGCTGGAAAGGAAGGTCTAGGCTCTTGCTGACTACAAATGAAGATGAATATGATGAAATAAAACAATCCTGAGCAATCTGGACAAACATGCGCATACAAACAGACAGATAACAATGGATGGATAACGACAGACTTGAGCAGATGGATGCTTTGGGTTTGGATTTGGATTTGGATTTGGATAGCAGTGGATATGCACTGTCCAAGTACAAGGAATATCTATTCCTTACAGTGGTTGAATAGGTGAAGATGGAAATGTGATCGGAAGATGGACAATGCAATGACAAAACAGTGACCTGGTTGCACCACAAAGATAGCATAGGTTTTCCTCACAACCTGCTTGGCTACGTGAGAGAATTCGTCTCTGCCACTCATCTCGAGGAACAATATGATGTTATGCCATGAGTCTGGCCCAGTGGGATCAAATGGGTCCTTCCAGAGGAGAATGATGTCAGTCATCATCCTCATATCTAGTTCCATTGGCAAATGTTTCATAGCAAATTCTGCAGACCTAATATGTTGTGTGTCTGCAAGTGTTTTCGTGCTCAATCTTGTATTGATCCTCTGAGTCTGAAAAGACAGGACTAGGCTGCGGAGGGCTGGGACTATGCTGATGAGCCATGCTGCCACCTTGCCCTTCTCTGAACCAGGTTTTGGTAGGTAAGTGATCTGCTCAGTCTCAACCACCGAGTCCATGTTGGGATCCTCCACTGTCCTTCTGATCATTAACATCCACTTCTGATTCTTGCTGCGTGGTGGTTGGTTCTGAGCTTCTGAGGTTTGGGTGGACTTTTGACCGTGTTGCATCTTGGAACACATTGCAGGTTGAGAATCTGGAGAAAACCAAAGGATGTATGGTAGAGATATAGGTTGCCAGCAGTTCAAGTGGGTGGCATAAAGATGCATCCCATTATGTTTCAGTTCCAAGAACGTTGGAACTTCCTCCCCTCTGACTTCCCAAAAGGACTGGTAAAAATCTTGAACAATATGGTTCCCATCCCATGGCAGTTCTTCCTCAATGGTGGCACCATCCAGCTCATTTTGAAGGTCTTCATCTAGCTGCGCTGCTTTGTAAAGCTTTACAGACATCGGAACTGACCTTATTTTCAGAATCAAGAGTGTAAATGACAGTGACGTAATCGCATTTCTAGGAGGTGGAGTGATAGGAGCCAATGTTTGAGCACAGGAGGGGGATCTTAGACATTGCACGAAAACTACACCAGATCTATGGTCATGCTTGAGGAGGTCTTGAGAGCTAGGTGAATGGCTGTGGAGGAGGATGAGAATGTTTATAAGGGCTGTGGGATGTGGGTAGAAGTATTGCTAGCAAGCTCGTGAGCAATTTTGAAGTAGTCCATGATTTTACAAGTCGGAGTATAATAAAACAAGTCTCTTCATGTCTCTTCATCCAGTTCATGTTCCTGGCTGTCATTGTCATTGGCATTGTTGTCATTGTTGCCATCCCTGCCATGGTCATTGGAGTGACGGTCAACACTGAGTGTACTCATAATCTGTATTGTGAGGTCAAATCGGAAGCCATTGTCAATGTGGTCAAGGTGATGAGTGATTTGGGAATAATAGTTCTGATTATTCCCAGTGCATGTGGGATTCTTGACCTCTGTGACATGTGCGTGTTCTGTGACATCTGCACTCCATTGTATTACAGCACCTGAGTTTCAGATGGAAGATATGACGTGTTAGAGAAGTTCTAGCTTAGGGATGTTGAAATGTTCAGGATGTGTGACAATTGTGACAATGGAATCTTTGTAATCATGAAAGAGTTGCAGGACTTACTGTGGATTAAGAGATCATCCATGTAGATGATCAACCATCCTTTGGCTATCAAATCACTGAAGACATGGTCCATAAAGGCCTGGAAAGTGGGAGGGCCATTACACATCCTGATGAACATTATGAGGGGCTTGAAGAGACTGAAGGGGGTGATGAAGGCGGTCTTCCATTGGTTGCCATCCTTAATGCGAATATTGTTGAAAACCCAATGGATGTCCATCTTTGTGACGATGGTAGAGTCCTTGAGATGATCCATAAGATTGGAGATGAGGGGGAGTGGGTAGACATTCTTGATGGTATGCTTGTTGAGATACTGGTAATCCTGGCAAGGACGAAGCTTGCCATCTTTCTTGTCGATGTTACGTGAGAGCATACAATCACTAGTCCTTGGATACGGCTTAGCTGTCAAGTGGTGATGACTCACCCACACCCTCAGCTAGCAATAGAGATTTGGTTTAGAGCAGCAACATCCGTTAGGAAGAGGGCTCTATCCTACAGTACTGAGGGTCTTCAACCATTAGGGAGAAGGCTCACACTAAGTGGAGACTTAGAAGTATGCTGAATTGCAGTATGACTTGGTCAAGAGGAAGATGTGTCGTTCATACAACAACAGCGGGAGGGAATGTCCCAAATAGGTAACTAGGAAGAGAGTTATTGATCTGAGGAAGATGAAGGATCAATAATGACCAAAAGGAATGAAAGGATCAAACATGACCCGATCAGGATTGTCCGAGACAATGGTATCAGTGATGGGATCATTGGATCACATTAGGGTATCCTTTCCCAAAGGGGAATGTCTCTGGATAAGGGAATGAGTCACTGATAATGTCAATGACTCGATCAGTGTGTATATGAAATATACTAAATGAAGTGTTGTCCTGTTCTGGACGAACAGCCTTTATGCTTCAGGATCAATCGAGGAACTCATGATCGGAGTTCTAATATCCCCGGGGGATGGAAGTCTATCGTAAATGAGTCCTAAGATTAGCTGAACGGCTAATCCTGAGTCTAAAGAAAGAAAATGAAGGGGGTGCTTTCGTGCGCACGTCCCATCCTATATCCTTTGGCTTATGTGAGGTTCCGGTTTCGCTCTAACCATAGAAAACCGTAACAAAATGCCGAGAGCTGCATATAAAAGGGGAAACATACGTAAATGGTAAGATCAAGATCCATGGTACCCATAAGGAGAAGTGGAGAGCTGCTTCTGATTAGAGCCATTGGTTGGGATTGCTCTCAAACCAACCACCTGTCATTGAAGAGGGGATCAAGTGTCCACATCAGGCCATGTGAAGTAGGAATCTAAGATGGGGAATCTGTCATGTAAAGGTGTATCAAAAGGAGTAAAAGAAAAAGAAACAGTGCCATCGCCATTGCCTTCTAAAGGAGTAGCCAATAGCCAATCATCTATGGGGAAATCTGTAACAAACAGTCTTGACTCAAGTCTCCCAACCTCAGTAATAGTGTTGTGATAAATTTGGGGGAACAACCATCAGTGCAAGCCTTGCAGCAGAGTCACAATGACATACTCCAAGTGACTCTATGAACATAACTTATGAAAACTTACCTGGTGAGTGACTGAGGTTGAGTCGAAAGTGGTCTCTAGACTATGATCCATGTATATTTGCTTGGGGATGAGAAGATTGTCAGTGTGAGTTGGACTGCTTGTCAGTGTAGGTCACTTAGGACTTATGGACTTGGGTCATGTTTGATCCTTTCATTCCTTTTGGCCATTATTGATCCTTCGTCTTCCTCAGATCAATAACTCTCTTCCTAGTTACCTATTTGGAACATTCCCTCCTGCCGTTGTCATATGAATGACATATCTTCCTCTTCACCAAGTCATCCGCTTTCCTTTTTCGACAATATGACTCACTCTTGTAGACAGCATATCTCTGACTCCTTCTGAGTCTTCCCGAATGGATGCATGGACTCCTTTTGTAGCATTACTATACTTGTCCGAGTAGACAGTATAAATACCCCTCATATGTATAGTAGCACCCCAGCTAATTCTACGCACCACAAGTGTAGGATTCTAGTCTCACCCCTAGTATGATTCAGTTCTGAGTCCCTAGAGATCCATCTCGACACTTCCTCAAGCTCTTCTCTTAGTTCTGAGTTGGCAGAAGCTAGGACAAAGACTTCAGTCCTATGCTTAGCATAACATTCAACCCCTATGATTGCTTCTATCCTTAACAACTTTTGTCACTCTCAAGTTTCATGTCTTTCAAGTCACGTGACTTGCTGGCTAAGCAGGTCTAGACTCTTATCTATTATCTATGATGTCATGCCTCATGGTTTACACATGTTCTCTTATCATCCAATAATGTATGTCTATCTTATCTTTGCTTACTCATGCTCTCTCATCGGCCAATGGTCTTATTCCCTCTTATCTTGTATGAACAAATAGTTACAAACACCTGTATAGTATATATAATATGAATGCATCACTCAAAGAACTTCAGTAAAGTTCTCTTGGGTTTTCCCCTACTTGCTACCTGGGACAAGCCACTTGGTCCTTTTCTCATTGATTCCCATTCACTCCCCTTCACAGTGATTCTAGATCTCTGGTGGGTTTAGGGTTGTTTCATCCTCAGTCTAAAGAAAGAAAATGAAAGGAGGTGCTTTCGTGCATGCATCCTGTCCTATATCCTTTGGCTTATGCATGGTTCCAGCTCTGTCCCAACTGAGGAAAACCATAACAACAAGTGTCCATCATCAATGCTTGTGTGTTTCACTCACCTTTTCTCAAGTAATTCTGTGTGCAAGCACACTTTTTATGTTTGTTTAGCTCTTGCTATCATCTATTTCCATAGATTCTGAGTGTACTACTTCCAGAGACAAGCCTGCCTTCCCCTCACTTTGTATTCTCCCACTCTCCATGTGCCATTGAGTGTGAATACTCTTGTTGAGATAAACAAACTAATGTAATCAATAATGTAGTATTACATAACATATGAGTAGTTAGATATCTCCACAGACTATCATCTAGACACACATGTCTGTATATAAACCAGCCACCCACAACTGTGTGAAATATATGTCTTAACCTTGAACTACTACATTCTTAGTTACAGCAAACCTAACAAGTGAGTCACTTGAGTAGGTCTTTGCCTATGTATCTGTTCAACAACTCTGACAAAGGAAGGGTATACTTCAATGGATAGGCATAGCTGTTTCACATGTGCATTTTTGTGCAAATGGTGTAGCATGTCGACTAACTGCAACTTATCAACAGCATCTTTTTGATTGACATGTAAGCTATAGTATTGGTACCTTTGTTTTTTCTGAAGACATATGTACAAGTATATACAACACTCAACAGTATCTACTTGTCCCATATTTATACTACATTTGTGGAAAATGGCATGAGGCTGCTGACAGGCAGTGAGTTGCAGTTTGAACTTCACACCAGCATGACACAGCTCATCTATCAATACAGCTTGCTTCACATCTCCACTTTGAGGATACTTAGTCATGCCCCAGGCCAAAGCATGGCAACTATGATGTATTCAGAAGCTCTCATTTTGCCCAGTCTGTGACAAGTATTTCTCGAATGAGGCAAATGTTCTCCACCACATGAATCAACCATCGGGTATCTCATTCAACCCTCTTACAATCCACCTGTTGTCCAAGTTGACAATCCCTGGCACGATGTTCCAACACAAGTGACTACCTTCTCACCCTGCCCTCAATCACCCTATCAGCCAGAGCCATCAATGAACGCTGATTTCCAACCTGGACATTGATGGAGAAGTGGAATACCATCCAAATGTCACTCAAACATTTCCAGGAGGCAAGACATTCATGGATAATTTCCTTTCTGATAGATATAGATTGTTGTACTGGGATAACCTGTTCTATCCTTTTGCTTCACAGGTGGACTGGAAACTCAGATCGTGGCTCCTCTGCTTGGATCTCAGCATGGCAGCCATTGACAGCTTTTTGTCTCTGGATCTGGTGAGCATGCGTTTCTTTTCTTAAACCCCCAGCTCACTCAGATGTAGATAAAAACACTACCAATTTCATTCTGGTCCACAAGGCAGCTGCGCTTATGGGTGGAGGAGATGTTGCCTTCTGGACCATGTTGGAAGTCTGTCACACCACAACTGTCTGTGGCAATGAAACACACCATGAGCTTGTACTATCAGGATCCCACCGAATGCCTTCAGACATTCCTCAGTCACCCTTTGTTTGAGCACCACATCTCATTTGTTCCTTGAAAGGTTTGGTCAACGGCCACTTGAACCATGTGCATCTACAAAGACTGGCTTTCTGGAGATCATGTTTGGGAATTACAGGTGAAATGCTCAAATCACTACCTTTCCACTTTCAGTTTAGCCTAAACCCTCCAGAGCATCATACCAGCTGGCTCCATGCTGTTAGGCACCACCCTGTCTTCCAACAAAACGAACATTTCTGTGATGTCCAGCAATCACATGGCACACCCCTTACTGATCAATCTTGCCAACATTAATGCCAATGTCTGTTGTAAAGGTTCCCTTCATGGTCATCTACTCCTCGTCCTCCTCCCTGTCCCTTCCTTCATTCACAAGAATTCGTGGGTTCACGGACTCTTATTGGATCACCTCGTTCACCACTGCCTGGATCTTCTGTTACATCCTCTGAAAATTGCTGTGACCATTAGTATTATGATGAGCAACCCAGTTGGTAATCTGCATTACTGTTACATGCCTCTCATCATCTATATTGCTGACACTCCTGAACAAGGCCTACTTGTGTGCACCAGCACAAGAGTGTCCCCAATTTCCACTGCACTGCAGCATCAATTTGGTGACAACATACTTCATCCTGACCATACTACTGATCAAACTCGAAACAAGATTCATCCAGTATGCTCCAAGTATCATCCAGATGACTTCATCAACTTCCTGAAATGTGCAAAGGTATATGTTCTTAACAGTGTAGATGTCCCCTTCTGGATCAACTGGCCCCTATCCTCCAGTGAGGTTGTGAATCCAGAGGCTCTCCATCACTTCCATAGATTTTTCTTCAACTATGACTTACAATGGTGCATTGTTGCTTTGGGTGGTGCTGAGATTGACTTTCACTACCCTTTCATTCGAACCCCAGTCAGATATCACGCTTTCCAGGAGGGGGTATCAAAGTTGAAATGGGTGATGGGACACGATCCTCATTTCATGCAGCAGTATATTATCGGAATCATCGCTGGTGGGCTGTTACGCAAGAGCGTACAATCACTAGACTGGGTCGATCAAGTGGTCCACATCGGGCCACATAAAGTAAGAGTCTAAGACAGGGAAACCGTCGCATAAAGGAGTATCATATGGAGTGAAAGAAAAAGAAAATGTGCCATTGCTGTCGCCTTCAAGAGGTGTCGCCGATAGCCAATCGTCTATGGGAAAATCCGTAACATTAGCTCCCTCGTCGGTAGAAGTGAGCACCTGCGACACATCAAAACCCATGGGCGTCTCCCTCATTGTAAACAACATCATTATCGTTGCCCCACTCAGAGAGGGTGTTCCGGTCCGGGAGACTAGGACAGTCTCGTTGATTATGTCCTGGAGCGAGAGCTCGACAGAACGGGCATCTGTAGGTGGGGCAGTGTTATGAATCTGGTCATAACATTCCTTTGACTTCGCCTTCTTGCAACGAAGACTTGTCACACTTCGTCTTGCACTAATCTTTATGTCAAAGCAGATCACGTGACTTGCTGACTAAGCAGTCTAGCCTTGCCCATTCACGTGATACGATCTAGACCCGGATCATCCTTTTCCCTATCTCTGACATCATGCCTCGAGTACTCCTCCTGGCATCCTCGTTGTCCCCTCATTGTAAAGGTCTAGGTCATCGCTCTTTATGCTATTAGCTACTATTCTTCTTATCTATGACATCATTGTATTCCCTGATACCCTACGCCCAGAACTGGATTACTAATAGTGGATAGCTGTACGTATATAAGGCTTCCATGTATCGTAGTCGATCCCCAGTTCTATCATAAACAATGGTTTAGTCCCAAAGACCTACCTTGTGGTTGTGAACGTCCTATCCTTGTTTCCTTTTCCTTGTCACCAAAGGCTATTGGTATCCAAAGCCTAAACTACTCTTTTATCTATCTGGTTTACGGTTGATTAGGGTTGCACCTAGCTTCCTCCTTGTCAGTCGGTCGGTCTTGACGGATCCATTACAGGCAGTGGGGTTGGAAGTGTCCGATCTGTCTACAATGGAAGCATCGGACGAGATGGGGGCGGCGGGGTTGTTGGTAGGGGGGAGGGGCGTCGTCGGAGCTTGAGGAGGAGACCACGGTGGTGGGAGTAGCAGGTGGGGTGGGGGCATCGCTGTCAACAGGGAGTCCGCGGAGGAGTTCAATGATTGTGTCGATGACGGTGTCTCCCACCATGGATGGTCCGGGAGTGGGTCTCCTGCAAGCGGGCCCAGGCAGTGCAAGAGCGATAGTGATGCCCTGATGCTGGTGGGGTCATAAGGGAGCGGTGGGGACAACGGTGGAAGTGGGGGAGATGGAGTGAGGTTGGACAGTTACCGGTCGACTAACCGGGACGTATGATCTGCCACACTTGAGGGGTGCGGGTGGTGTAATAGCGGGGGCAGTGATGATGGGTGCGGGGGTGGGAAGATATGCTCTTCTCTCGGTGGGTGAGAGCGCAACAAGAATGGCACGGAGGACGGGTTGTAGATCGTCCTGTGGGAGGTGGTAAGGGAGAAGCCCTGGTGCCATAGGAGGTCGAGGCACTGGCTCTGGAGGTCTCGGAGCGTCTGTTGGAACACTCCTGCCCAGTCCTCTGGGGGACAATCGGTGTGCGTGAGTAGAGTTCCTGTAATGTATAGGCGGTGTGGTAGATGCGGGTTCCCTCAATGAGGGTCTCGTTGCTGCTAAATATGGGTTGACGCTCAATCGAGAGAGTAAGCAACGGGGAGGCGAGGATTGAGGCATAGAGGGCACGACGGGCACAATATGGGAGACGAGAAGGGATAAGAGGAATCAGCGAAGTGGAGAACAAGAACTCGTTAAGAGGGATTTCGAGAGAGGGGGATGGTGTGCGGGAAGGCATGTCAAGGGGAATTAACCATCTGACACACAGAAGGGTGTCCTAATTTATATGCGCGGAGAAGGCGTGGTGCATGTGCTAAATTGGAAGCAGGTTCCCAGGTGTTCTCGGAGGATGGATACCCGATCCACTTGACAAGGAATTGGCGGTTTCCGGCAGAACCCCGATGTCCCAAAATGGATTCAACTTCGTATTCTTCCTCTGATCCTATGATTTCTGGTGGCGGTTCATGGAAATTCCGACCATGCTCATCAGTTTCCCGATAAGGCAAAAGAAGAGAAGCGTGGAATACGTCGTGGATCTTCCATGTGGGTGGCAATTGGAGGCGATATGAGACTGGAGATAAGACCTGTGAGATCTCGAAGGGTCCTTCCTTTCGAGGGGCGAGTTTCCTGGACATGTAGTGAAGACGGAGGTTCTTTCCGTCTAACCAGACTTTTTGACCGGTCTTCCAGGGGGTAAACCTAGAAGTTATGTGTTCCTTCATGTCCTGTTGAGCTTTAAGATGGGCTGCATGTGCTTCCTTTCATGCCTCATCGAGAATAGGGAGACGTTTCTCAGCGGAGGGTACAAATGTTTTGCCAGAAAGGGGGGGTACGCGCGTGGTTCATAGCCCATCATAAGGGAGAATGGAGTCTGACCAGTGACCGAATGTGTGGCGGAGTTGTGGGAGAACTCGGCCATGGGGAGGAGGGAGGACCAGCGAGTAGGCTGGCCAGTGCAAAATATGCGGAGGTATGTTTCTAGCTCCTGATTGGTGCGTTCAGTTTCACCATCAGTCTGGGGATGGTAGGCAGAGGAGAGGGCAAGGTTGTATTCGAGAAGGCAAGCCAGTTCTTGAGCAAAGGCAGAGGCGAATTGGGGGCCACAATCGCTGATGAGCTTGTCGTGGAGGCCGAAATGGGAAAATACACGAGAAAAAGAGTTTGGCAACCCCTTCTGCATCAATTGTTTTGTTGCAAGGCAGGTAAATTACCCCCTTAGTAAGCCCATGGTCAACCACGACCATGATAGAATCAAAACTGTCCGAAGGCGGTAGATCTGTGATCAAGTCCATGGACAGGTGCTGAAAAGGCCGCGTAGCAGCGACTGCGAGAGGGGAGAGCGGGGGAACGGTAGAGTGGGTGTTAATCTTGTTGGCCTGGCAAACGGCGCAACCAGCAAGGTATTTTCGGACGAAGGTAGAAAGGCCGGGCCACTAATAGTCCTGTTGGAGGAGGTGGAGGAGGCAATAATATCCCTGGTGACCACCGGCGGCGGAAGTGTGAATAGAATGGACAAGGTCCTGGTGGGCTGGGGCGGGAATGTAGAGGTGGCCTTTGAAGTAAAGGGCTCTGTTGTTGAAGGTCCAGTCTGCAAGGGAGGTGCGGGGGAAGAGGGAAGTGCCACGCTGGGCAGCTGCAATAGCCTTGAGGATGAGGGAGTTGGAGGCTGTGGAGTTGGCGATCTTTTCCATGAGATGTACATCCAGTGACCAGAGGAAGAGCTCTGGGGCAAGGAGAGTGATACCCTGCTTGTTGCAGGAGGTATCAACGTCGTCACGGCGGAAGAGAGCATCAGCAGGGCCCATCTTCGAGGCAGCTTGATGCTCAAAGAGCAAGTCAAAGTCCTGGAGGAACAACATCCAGCGGGCATGGCTGCGGGAGAGGGCGCGAGGTTGCTTGAAGTAAGTCAAGTTCTTGTGATCCGTCATGATGGTGACAGTATGGGGGGTGCCAGAAAGATATTGGCGCCATTCTTCGAGGGCATGTATGACAGTGAGGAGCTCGCAGTCATAGATGTTGTAGTTGCGTTCAGCCGGAGAGAACGTCTCCGAGAAGTAGGCACAGGGGTGGAGGTCACCATTGGAGTCTTTTTGCATAAGGACTGCGCCAGAGGCAACAAGGGAGGCATCCATCATACCATGGAACGGACGAGAGGGGTCCGGCATGTGAAGTACTGGGTTGGAGAGAAAGGCATCTTTCAGCGACTGGAAGGCAAATTGCTGGTCGGGTCCCCACTGCCACTCAGACAATTTCTGAGTGAGGGAATGGAGGGGGCGGGCAATTTCAGAGAAGTTCGGAATGAACTTGTGGTAGAAGTTGCAGAATCCGATAAATGATCGGACTGCCTTGACAGATGTGGGGTGCTCCCAGTTGCGGATGGCGGAGAGCTTGGTCGAGTCCATCTGAACCTGACCATCCTTGATGACCATACCAAGGTACTCGACCTCAGTGACGTTGAAAGAGCACTTGTCGAGTTTCAAGTGCAGCTGGTGCTCCTGCATGCAAGCAAGAACACAGCGGGTGCGTTCCTCATGTATGGCGAGGTCGTTACTGTGAATTAGGAGATCATCCATGTAGATGATCAACCATCCTTCAGCGATCATATCACCAAAGACATGGTCCATAAAGGCCTGGAAAGGGCCATTGCACATCCCGAAGAACATGATGAGAGGCTCGAAGAGACCGAAGGGGGTGATGAAGGTGGCCTTCCATTGGTTGCCATCCTTGATGCGAATATTGTTAAATCCCCAATGGATGTCCATCTTCATGAATATAGTAGAATCCTTGAGACGATCCATGAGGTCAGAGATGAGGGGGAGCGGGCAGGCATTCTTGACGGTGTGCTCGTTGAGGTATCAATAGTCCTGGCAGGGACGAAGCTTGCCATCCTTCTTGTTGACGAAGAAGAAAGGGGTGGCCTGAGGGGACTTGGAGTGGCGAATAGTCCCTTTCTTCAGGTGTTCCTCGATGAAGTCGAGGCAAGCTGTCCACTTGGCAGGGTTGAGTGGGTATGCCTTGGCGCGTTGTGGGGTGAAGGTCTCCTTAAGATCTATGGCATGATCAAAGTCACGGGAGGGGGGTACGAAAGTGTCAGAGGGTTCTTCAAAGACTGATGCGTAGGCCGCAAATTGCGGGGGTAGTTCGGGTTTCTCTTTCTTGATAGCCACAGCTATTTCTATGGAAAGAGTGATTTTCCTAATAACGTGGGGATCGTCTGGGAAGGCGGCCATGGCGGCTTTGTTGAGAAGACGACAGAGACCGTCTTGATGATTGTACTTGAGATAGTGGACTAGGTACCGCTGTGCCTCTGCAATAGGCGAATCGTGTCGAGGGGTGGTGACTCTGTTGGGAATGGTTACCTGTCCTTGAGCCCAGTTGATGGTGGGGTTGATGTCGATCAACCAAGGTATGCCCAGGATGACGTTCTGGGAGCCGCAATTGATGACAAAGAGTTCTCATTCGTCTTCTACGTCACAGTAGCGTCAGGTCACCTTGACCTGGAAGCGAATTTCCCTGGCTTTGTTGCGGGTTCTGTCCAGGTTGCTGGCAGAAAGAGGTTTCTCCAACCGGATGAGGGGTATGCAATGGCACTTCACGAAGGCCATGTCGATGAAAGATCCAGTCACCCTGGAATCTCTGAGTGCAGTGGTATCAGCGATTTCTCCCTGTTCCCAAGCATAGAGTGAAATGGGGATTAACATTGCTCTAGAGGCTCTTTGGGATGGCCTTCCGTTTTTGAGACGGTTAACTCCCCTTAAAATGCCTTCTCCCACACCTTCCCCCTCTCTCAAAATCCCTTCAAATGAGTTCTTGTTTTCCACTTCTCCCATTCACCTTCTTCCCACTCATCTTCCATACTGTGCCTATGTTAGAGTCGTACAACTCCGGAGTTGAAGCGTTCGGACGGGACTCAGCTTCAGCTTATGTGCTGCGCCCTTGTCACAGTCAGTCCCGGATTTACGGAGGGTCGGAGGTCGGAGGTCGGAGTGACTTAACACATGGAGTGTAGTTCGAGTAGAGAGGAGGGATGACCGTCAAGG
>JBBPNX010000666.1:0-15612 GCA_038091155.1 Harrya chromipes | reverse complement strand
CGGACTCTTACGATAAAGAACCAAATACGTACAAACAAACTGTATACCGTATATAAGGAGAACTCCCTACGACGTTCTCCTTTAACTCAGTCAATCAAGTTCTTTCTTGATATACTGTTCAAGTCTTGCTTCGAACTCCTCCAAGTGCTAGTGAGTCTCTTTCCTAGCCATAATCCTCTGATACCAGCGGCTACTTGTCGAACTGGTAACCCTCAGCCTTACTCGTCTGAGGAGAAGCGCAACTACGCATTGCGTTATGGAGTCCTAATATTCCCGGGGGAAGGAAGTCTGAAAGGCTATCGTAAGTATAGCCTGATGTCCGTGATTAGCGAAATGAAGAGCTAATCCGTGAGTGTCCGAAGGCATTAGCAAGCGGCTAATCCTTGATGAAATGAATTAAAAGGAAACGAAAATAGCCCCGTTCGTATGCGCAGGCTACCATCTTACGAGGGCTTAGTATATGATCCTGGTTTCTGTTGTAAACCGCAGAAATCCGTAACAGCTGCCGGTGGCTGTGGTGAGGGAATTGTTCTTTTGGAACTGTGCGAGTTTCAACCAATCGACCCATGACTCATGTTTCTTCATGCAGAAGGCGCGGAGGTACTGCGTGAGATCGCGGTTAACGCGTTCGGTCTGACCATCCGTTTGGGGATGATACGCAGTGGAGATCTTTTGGGAAATTCCCAATAATTTACAGAGGTCCGTGGTAAATTCAGAAATAAATTGCGGTCCTCGGTCCGAAACTATAGTAGATGGGAGTCCATGAATGCACCAAACATTGTCTTGAAATAGTTTTATGGCAGGGAACGTAAACGACTTCTTTGCTAAATCGATCGACGATTACGCAAATGGAGTCAAAAGATTGTGATACGGGTAAACCTGTGATGAAATCTACACTAATGTCCGTCCACGGTTTGTCACTCGTGGGAAGAGGTAATAATTTACCTGCCGGTGGGCGTGAGGAACTCTTTGTGAGAGCACACACGTGGCAGTGATCTACGTAATTTTTAATGTCTTGGGCATAACCAGGCCAAAAGTAGCAACAATTAAGTAAATGAAAAGTGTTCCTTCGACCGGGATGTCCGGTGATAGGGGTATCGTGACATAAAGAAATGAGTTCGGTACGGAATTCCGGTGGTACAAAGATGCGATCTTGCTGACTAAGAAATACTTCTTCGTCAGGGTCGTATCAGCAATCTAAGATAATGTCTGTGGAGTGAGAACGAGAATAATTACATGTTCTATCTAGAATGTCAGGGGCTAAAAGAAGGGAATTGATAAAGAGTGTGGGAGGTAGAACAGTCACATCGTGGTTCAGATCTTCTACTGCGTCGCCGTGATCGGGACGACGTGAGAGCACATCTGCCTGGCTATTGGTAATTCCGGGTTTGTACACGATTTGAAAGTTGAATTATTGGAGAAAAGCGTGCCAGCGCGCTTGTCGGCCGGAAAGATCCTGCGGCTTTTTCCAATATTCAAGATTCTTGTGATCTGTCCAGATCTCGAAGTGTGTTTGTCCGATAAGATGGTGTCGCCACTCTTTGAGGGCACGAATAATAGCTAAGAGTTCTTTGTTGTAGACGGGGTAATTCCGTTCTGCGGCATCAAAAGAGTGTGAGATAAATCCGCAAGGGCGCCAATGGCCGTCGTCGGATTTGATAGATAATATGCCACCAGTGGCAATGTCCGAAGCGTCCGTCTCGACTCTCAAAGGTTTGTTTTGGTAAGCGAACTCTAAGAGAGGAGCCGTTGTAAACTTCTTTTTTAAGTTATTCATCGCACGCTCGTGAGAAGGTTCCCACGTCCAGGGAGTGTCTTTCTTGGTAAGGTCGTTCAACGGCCTCGCAATTTCAGCAAATCCCTGAATGAAGCGGCGGTAATAATTACAGAGTCCGAGAAATCCTTGAAGGTCCTTGAGTTTCTTCGGCTGGGGCCAGTCCATGATGCCGTCAACTTTGCCTTTTTGCATTTCTACCCCCTCTTTAGATACGACCATCCCAAGAAAGTCAACCTTCTCTTTCGAAAAGAAGCATTTCTCGGGTTTGATAAACAAGTCATTCTCACGCAAGCGCAAGAGAACCTTTTTTACGATCGCCTCATGCTCAGCACGAGACTTATTTTTTGTAAATATCATGAAGTCATCAATGTAAACAATGACGACATCCCACATGTCATTAAATATATCGTTGACCATTTGTTGGAAAGTGGCCGGAGAGTTGCACATCCCAAAGTACATGACTATGGGTTTGTACGCTCCAAATGGCGTAACGAAGGCACCTTTCCACTCATCACCTTCCTTTAGTCTTACGTTATTATAACCCCATCTTAGATCCAGGGTTGTAAATAAGTCAGCGCCCTTAAGGCGTTCGACCAATAAAGAAATAAGGGGAAGAGTGTTATGACCGGCGAGTCAAAACACACAACAACAAGATGCCTCAGGGATCACGCTACGATCCGCACAAACAGAGATGAAGAGAGATGAGAATAAGGAGGAGATAGTCCTTGACGTCCGGCTGGGATAACCCAAGAACCAAATGAATACGACTGAGGAAAGAGAGAGAGTACAGGCAGGTACTTATACTGTTGTGCTACCTATGACTAAGCATGACTAATGAGATAACAAGTATAGCCATCCAATGGCGTAAAGGGTGCTTATCAGCACATGTGAACAATGAGGTGTTATCTATGACGTAGTGTGGGAGCGATCCGGTTAATCGGGAAAGTAAGGTGACTGGTATCTAGAACGATCTGGCTAAGTCTAGGCCAGTATCTAAAAGGGGAACCCTAACCCTAGAGTAGGATAAGGTTAATGATAAGGGTTAAGTTAGGTAAAAAGTTTGAAAATCGTAACAAAGAGGGTAAGCGTTCTTGACGGTTCCCTCGTTCAATCCCCGATAGTCCATAACCAAACATTTTTTACCATCCTTTTTTGGAATAAAGAAAACAGGAGCTGTTTGGGGTGACTTTGATGGTCGTATATACCCCTTTTTTAACTCCTTATCGAGAAAGGTCTTGACTTCCTCTAGCTCCGTCTTAGACAGAGGGATGATTCGTCCTTTTTTAGGTATGAAGTCTTCCTTGAGTTCGATCCCGTGATCCCAGGCTTTTCGCTCCGGAATCCGAGTTGACTCTTCTTCGGAAAATACATCCAGGAAGTCATGATAAATTTCAGGTACTTTAGCCGCAACTTCAGCGCGTGTTTCCCTGAGAGAAGGTACAAAATGAAGAGGTTTCTCGTGTGAAGGAGGAAGTCGAGAAGTTCCTAATAATTTACAACCGTTGGTACAGTTGTTGAAGCTCAGCTTCTTTTGAACCCAATCAATGTCTGGGTTATGCTGTGCTAGCCAGTCATACCCAATGAATAGAGCGTGCGATCCTAACGAGGTGACGTAAGCGTCGACATGTTCGTAATGACCGTCTACTCCGATAATTAAAGATATCGTGTGGGAAATATTCCCTAATGCTCCTTTAGAGCCATCGGCATTAAATAAAGGTAACGACCGTTCTAGCGGCTTTAGAAGAATATTATGAGAGGAAACGTAATTGGAATCTATGTATGTATGTGTAGCGCCTGAATCCAACAGAGCTTTTACATCTGTGGAACGCCACGTTTTTCCATTTTCGTAAAGAAGACGAGTAGAAATAGAAAATTGACCACCATAAGAAAGAGTGCTTGTTTTTGGGTTTTGAGGGGTTTCATTTTTTCTTGCAATAGATACCATAAGAGAATTAAGCGCACATTCTTTTGGTTCCTGCGCCACACTCAAGTCTTCAAGCTCATAGCTTACTCGAGACGCTCTTTGGGAACAATCATTTTCTTTTATTTCGGGAAGCGAGATAGAAACGGATACAGGGGAGAAATCAAGATCGTCTGATTGAGGTAATAGATCAGGTAGATCTTCCTCGGTAATACAACTACTATGGTGAGATAAAGAAGAAACTATTTTTTTGTTTTTACTTTTTATAGAAGAATGAATCGGATGAGTAAAGGAAAGTTTGTCCTTGCACCGTGCCACCCTCATAGCACGATGCGATTCTATTTTAAAGCCTCCGCAGCTTTTTGCTTTGCCTCTGTTTCAAAGTGATCTCTCCAATAGGCCTCTGCTTCTGGACCCATATATGAAACTTGTGCTACCGGTTGCTGTACCGGCGGCGATTGATATTGAGGGGCACTGTTCCATCCCGAAGCGTACCCCTGTTGGGCTTCGGCGGTTTCGCTGTCTTGTTCTGGGCTCTCATCCCAGAGGTAGTAGCTGCGCACAGCGGGGCGCGGCTGACTAGGGTTGCCATTTTGCGGTGGCTGTAATGGATCCGTCAAGACCGACCGACTGACAAGGAGGAAGCTAGGTGCAACCCTAATCAACCGTAAACCGATAGATAAAAGAGTAGTTTAGGCTTTGGATACCAATAGCCTTTGGCGACAAGGAAATGGAAGCAAGGATAGGACGTTCACATATCACAAGGTAGGTCTTTGGGACTTTACTAGCTTTTTAGGGCTAACCATTGTTTATGATAGAACTGGGGATCGACTACGATACATGGAAGCCTTATATACATACAGCTATCCACTATTAGTAATCCAGTTCTGGGCGTAGGGTATCAGGGAATACAATGATGTCATAGATAAGAGAAATAGTAGCCAATAGCATAATGAGCGATGACCTAGACCTTTACAATGAGGGGACAACGAGGATACCAGGAGGAGTACTCGAGGCATGACGTCAGAGATAGGGAGAAGGATGATCCGGGTCTAGATCGTATCACGTGAATGGGCGAGGCTAGACTGCTTAGTCAGCAAGTCACGTGATCTGCTTTGGCATAAAGATTAGTACAAGACGAAGTGTGACAAGTCTTCGTTGCGAGAAGGCGAAGTCAAAGGAATGTTATGACCAGATTCATAACAGTGGCGACCGACAATTGCAGGCGATATGCCCAGGCTTGCCACAATTGTAGCAGTTGAAATTTGGCGGTGTTTGTTGCACCGCTCCTATCTCCATCGGAGCCCCTCTTCCGGACTGAGTTCCATAAGGAGTAAACCTCTGCGCTTGTTGAACCGGTGGCGGGCCGGTGGGAGGACGGTATCGCCAGTTGTTAGCCGGCGGACGAGGAGACGAATACTGTCGGGTAGGGGGACCACGTTCCAAGGCGATCCTTTCCATGTTGCGGCCTATGCCCCGCAATGTTTCGACCAAGGGATCGAAGTAATCTTCTTCGTTCATGTGGAGACGGTAGTTAAAGTAGATTTTATAATCTACCGCCTTTGTCAGCAGGTGCATAGCGTGCTGCTCCTGGAGATTCGCCTGCTTTTTCAGGACGATGAACTTTTGTAAGAAGACATCGATCAGATCGGTGCCTTGTCGTAATTTTTCGATTTTCTCGAGCGCTTCATGCTCGAGATTCTCGATTTGGAACATATTTTTAATATGGGTCTGAAGTGCTGGCCATGAGGGCCAAGCGAGATCTCCCCACTTTCCTTTGTCAGGGTCTCCCGTGACTAAGTCCTCGGATTCCCTATCCAAGAACTGTTCCATTAAAACTTGTGCGCCACCAGCGGCAGCGCCTTCGAATTTGGACAGTATTGCTACTGCCCGAACTTTATCCGACTTCCATTTCTGGCAATCAGTCCAAAGTACTAGTTTCGTCCACCAAAACCGCCACTTCTTGCGGTCACCGTCCCAGGACTTGGGATCAGCGATTTGTTTTGTGGCCGACTTGGCCTCTTCTTCTCCTTCTTTTTGCAGGTCGCGAGATAGCGCGAGCGCCTGCATTTTTTCGACTAACGAATCTACCCAAGCTGGATCTCCGGAGCTGCCCATCCTTACTGCCTGATCGGGGTCAAGCTCTGGGGAATTATCTTCGGGGTGCTCGGAGGGCGATCCTGGCTCGGAGTTTGTGGATATGGAATACGTCTTGGTAACCGAATGGGGGAAGGGCGCAGTAGGGTCGGAAGATGGTTTTTACATAGGTTTTTCTCTGTCGACGCCGAGGAGCAACGAGGAGTTCTACTTCTTCTTCTTCTTTAATCTGTCGTTGGCGGCGTGCCTCGGACTGGTCTCGAGCTCGTTGGTTTCGGCAGTGGGCGACGGAGGTAATGGTGAAAAGAGATATGCGGAGCACCCGTAGGCTAGCTCAACACAAGAGTATCGTAAAGTAGGTAAAGGTATGCAACGATGAGCAGTAACGGCTCAACTCGTCTGTGTTCGATGCTCTACCTCTTCGATCACTCAAAGGACTACCAGTGTTCTCTAAGTCTCTACCCCCGTTGGCGTACAGGTGGCACGACTCTTCACAAATAGGGCACGACCCCTACGTGGCTATCACTTCACAATGGAAGGACTTCGAAAGTATATGTAATCTCGATCACAAATCTACCCTTCCTAGGGGTTCCGTCTAAATGCGTCGATGGGTACTTGAAATCAATACTGGAAAGCACCAGCGGGCTTCGCTTATCCCTGCGATCTGGGAGGTGTCTGGCAGTCGTATTCAAGTGTTATGACCGTAGAGTCAAAACCACTAATCAACAACAATGCCTCAGGGTTCGACACTAATCACCGCGAATAAGAGGAGAGGAGTTGGTAATGAGAATAAGATGGAGGCCTTGACACTCAGTCTGGGATGACCCAACAACGAAGTGAATACGACTGGGGCTCTAGCTACGATACATGAGGGTTTATATACTATGGCTACAGAGGATGACTAAGGATACACGAGGATGCAATGAGGAAGATAGCAAATATAGTAGCCAATGGCATAAAGGGAGCTTATCGAAGTATAAATAAAGTATGACGTATTGTGAGAGCGATCCGGTAAATCGGGAATAGGAAGTAATCGGTATCTGGAACGATCTGGTCAAAGTCTAGACCAGTATCTATAAGTGGAACCATAAGTTAGGGTTTGGGTAAAAGTTAGGTTAAAGTCATTGAAAATCATAACACTGACACTTTTTTTGCCTCTCGCGCCTCTGTTGGATGTTTCAGCTATTTCACTAACCTTCGCTAATCTTGCTTACCAATACATACTTGCCTTTTTTGCTTGACCAAACCATGTGGCTCGGCTCCAAATCCATTGTCTGTTCAGGTAGTACCGTGACTCACCAGTGTGACTCACCAGTGCAACCGTGACTGACGCGACAGATCAACTGACAACGCAACAATGCAGTACAGCCACAACCCGTCTCTGCCTACAACCACCATCCCAGCCTCAACACTTCAGTTCGTCGTCCTTTCTCGTCATCCCTGCCCATATATATTAGGTAAATACATCATTTTTTTCGGTCAACTGGTGCATATTTACTTACTTTTACACCTTCCAGTCACTCCTACTGCCGGTATTTCTTATTTCTTTGTTGTTTCAGATGTGTGGATGGCTGATAACATGACCCTTTGTGGCCGTTTTTTCTTCCTTTCTTCTAGGTCCACTTCCTGGGTGTTTGTTGCCTTCCACGCACCCACATCTTATGACTCTTGACGTTAAAGAGCACCCGGAGCTAGGGTTAAAGCATTGCCCTTGTAGGGGTTTAAATTACCATTGGCCACGTGATCGCTCTGGGAATACGATCCAGATCTAAAGCGTAGTTTGGCATTGCACCATGCCACCTGGTCATATCCACCAGATTTCCCCTTTGCTTGCTCAGGGAATCGAAACAGGTATTTGCTGTGCTGTTGGCATTTCCATATAGCAGTGTAGGAATGTTCCAGGGTCATAACCTGTGTGGGTTCGTGTGATCACCCATAACGTCACATGGTCAATACTTCACCTACGAAGTAGTGTTGGCTAGCTAGGAACAATGAGTAAAGTTCTGAAATTTCCAGTTCCTGTCCTGCAACTCCACTGTCCAAGTCCTCAGTCTGATCATCTATTTCCTTTCCTATGTGAGTAATATATTATTTATTGACTTTGTGTGATGTGATTGACATTTGAATATCAGGGCTTCTCCTCCAACCTCTCCTCAACATGCATGGTCTCTTTCTCGCCAGGCTGAACATGACCAAAGGACTCTTGGCTCCCCTCCATCCCGTCGTCATCCAGCTTATCCTGCCCAAATGCCTCAAAATATTGCTGATGCTTTAATGGTGTGTTCAAATTCTCATATATATTTATTTGATACTAATTAAAAAATTCAGCACCATCCTCCTATGCCTGTGGATCGTTATCCAGGTATACCACATCATCAGATCACATATCATGATGCTCAGAGGATACATCATTTACGTTCACCACCACCACCTCCTGTGTTTCCTCCTCAATTTCATCCTCCACCACCTGTTCCTCAGTCTAACATGCCACCACCACCTCCTGCATTCCTACCTGCTCCTGTACCTCAGCCTCAGCCTCAGCTCTTTCCTATTCCAGAGAATAGAGTGGATTATAATGCCAGATTGTTGGAAGGGTTCAATTCCACTCATCAAAATCATCATAGCAGAAGATCTAATCGTCGCTCTTCTGTTGCTCAATCTGTCAGTGCTCAGCCTGGTCCTGCTCATCTCCCTCCTGCAATGTCAAATATTCAGCCATACAAGTATATTATTGATTTCCAACATGATGTAGCTTAGGAAAGACAACGACAGGCTTTGTATCAGCAACTGGAGCAACAAAGACAGTTGGAGCTTCAACAACAAGCCCTACATCAGCAGATGGAGCATCAGAGACAACTGGAACTTCAGCAGGAGGCTCAACATCAATGGGAGTTGGAGCAGCAGAGATTATGGCAGCAACAACAAGAGGCACACTGTCAGCAACAGTGGGAGCAGCAAAGACTATGGGAGCAGCAGCAGCATTTGTTAAATTGGCAAGAAGCAGAACAACAGAGGCTATTCCAACTACAACAAGCACAACAACATTGGCAGGAGATGGAGCAACAGAGACTATTGGAACTGGAGAGGCTCCAGGTACTATGTCAACAAGAGGAGATGTATCAGTCTCAAGAGAACAATGCTCTCATTCAAATATGACAGCTTTCTCAAGCTTTGCTCTCAGAGGCTCTTAGTGAGCACAGTCAACACTCTACAGAACAATATGAGCAAGATCAACAGAGACAACAATAACCCAACAATTCCAATTCCAGCTCTCCTCTCATGTTTCCATCATCATTTTTGCCTTCATCTCCATCTCTATCTCCACCACCATCTCCTAGACAATCTATACCTAGAAGTTGTTATGACCGAAGAGTCACAATCACTAATCAACAAATAGCTTCAGGGATCAACGCTACGATCCGCTCGAACAGAGAAGAGGAGAGGTAAGAGTAGTGTTACGGATTTCCCTATAGACGATTGGCTATCAGCGACGCCTCTTGAAGGCGATGGCAATGGCACGTTTTCTTTTTCTTTTACTCCTTACGATACTCCTTTACGTGACGGCTTCCCCGTCTTAGACTCTTACTTTACGTGGCCCGATGTGGACCACTCGATACCTTCTTCGATGACGGGTGGCTGGTTCGAGAGCAATCCCGATCAGTGGCTCTGATTCCAGAAGTGGCTCTCCACTTCTCCTTATGGGTACCGTGGATTCCTTCCTTCCGCTCCACGGATCTCCACTTTACCTTTTACGTATGTTTCCTCTTTCGTACGCGGCTCCCTGCTTTCCTCTTTCAGATGACTCCTTCAGAACGTCCTGTATTCGTAGTGCAGTCTTCCGCATGGACTCCCGCTTCTCCTTCTGGATGCTTCCCATATCCAGATAGATTCCTTTTATATCCACATCTCTTTACGTATATAAGGGGCTTCTTCCCCTTCTATGTTCCTTAGCTAGTTCTGCGCAATTCAGCATACTTCTAAGACTCCACTCAGTGTGAGACTTCTCCCTAACGGTCGAAGACCCTCAGCACTGCAGATCAGGGCCCTCTTCCTAACGGACGTCGCTGCCCTCGGATCCAGTTCTCAATTCCTAGCTCAAAGGCGTGGGTGAGTTATCGCCACCTAAGAGTTAGTTGGTACACAGTCTAGTGATTGTACGCTCTCGCGTAACAGAAGTCATCTGAAAGAGGAAAGCGGAGAGCCACGTACGAAAGGGGAAACATACATAAAAGGTAATATGGAGATCTGCAGAGCGGAAGAAAGGAATCTGCGGTACTCGTAAGGAGAAGCGGAGAGCCGCTTCTAGAATCAGAGCCACTGATCGGGATTGCTCTCGAACCAGCCACCCGTCATCGAGGAAGGTATAGAGTGGTCGACATCCAGCCACGTAAAGTAGGAATCTAGGACGGGAAAGCCGTTGCACAAAGGAGTATCGTAAGGGGTAAAAGAAAAAGAAAACGTGCCATTGCCGTTGCCTTCAAGGGGCGTCGCCGATAGCCAATCGTCTATAGGAAAGTCCATAACAGTACCTTTTGGTACACGCAAAAAATTTCACCTGTACACCATTTCAAAGATGAGTACAAGACGACCCCACTCCCCATGTATGCCCTCTCCGGTGTTGCAGTAAGTGACATTTTCACTGTATTAGTAAATCTTCATTTTTAATCATTTATTAGTGTAAGAACCACTCAAAACAGGGACCGTCTTAGGGATCACGTCAAGACCCGCGCAAACAGATATGAGGAGATGTAGAGAGAAGAGGCTTGTAGTCAGTTAGACCAGGCTTTCACCATGAATCCAAATGAATACGACTAAGGGAAAGACTACGATACATGAGGGTTTATATACTATGGCTACAGTGATGACTAATCATCCATGAGGTGAATGCATGTTGTACATGTGTGAGATAACAATAATAGTAACCAATAGCATAAAGGGAGCTTATCAGAAGTATGACGTAGTGTGAGAGCGAACCGGTAAAGATAGAAGGCGAAGTAACCGGGTCTGGAAGGATCTGGCCAAAGGAAGTCTAGACCAGTATCTATAAAGAGAACCATAAGTTAGGGTCAGGGGTTAAGTTAGGTTAAAGTCTTTGAAAATCATAACAATTAGTTGCTTTGCGCCCTCCATTGTGAGGCTTCTGGTCAACTATCCAATCACGGCAACACACTACACTTCGGAGGGTCAACCTTTGGGCCCATCTATGATGTGTATTTGGAAGGGCTGGTCCAAATCTCCAAAGATACTGTCTCAGAAGTTGCTGACACTTTCCGAGCTCGCCTTCTTTGGTTACACACATGAGGACTGTAAGTTTACATGTTCTACACTTATTGTCGCTCAACTGACAATCTTGACAGTAATATACTCGCCACTGTAGGGCCTGGGTTGCCATGAAAGGTCGCACCCGTCTTGATTCCCGCTTCAGTACTGCAAACTTGGCGAGTCCAGCCACTATCCTTCCCTCAGCCACCCCAGTCCCAAGAACTTAGGGGGGCAGAGGCCGGCCCGTCGCAACCAGCAACATCTGTTGTTATGAATCTGTCATAACATTCCTTTACTTTCGCCTTCTTCGCAATGCAAGACTTGTCACACTTGCGCTTGCACTAATCTTTATGCCAAAGCAGATCACGTGACTTGCTGACTAAGCAGTCTAGCCCCACCCATCACGTGATACGACCTAGACCCGGATAATCCTTTATCCTATCTATGACGTCATGCCTCGAGCCTACCTCCTGGTATGCACGCCTTTCCCTCATTCCTCCTGGTCTAGATCCTCGCTCTTTATGCTATTGGCTAAGAACCCTTTCCTTATCTATGACGTCACGCTTATGAGAATACCCTACACCCTGGACTGGATTACTAATAGTGGTAGCTGTACGTATATAAAGCTTCCATGTACTTCGATAGTCCCCAGTCCTATCAATAACTGTGATTCACCCCATAGTGCATTGGTATTAGCGACTAGGCCGTTCCTTGTTCCGTTTCCTTTAGTCAACGCCTATTGGTATCCAAAGGCAACACTACTCCTTTATCGTTATTCCTTCTTGTGGTTGGGTTGGTCATTGCTCAGAGTGCCGTTAGTCGTGCGACCCATGTACTGTGGCCATCGTATCGCAACAGATAATAATTACAAAGTCCGAGGAATCCTTGGAGTTCCTTGAGCTTCTTCGGAGCGGGCCAGTCCGTGATGCCAGAAACTTTGTTTTTCTGCATCTCTACCCCCTCCTTGGATACGACCATCCCAAGAAAATCGACCTTTTCCTGGGAGAAGAAGCACTTTTCGGGCTTAATAAATAGATCATTCTCGCGCAAGCGCAAGAGAACCTTTTTTACTATAGCCTCGTGCTCAGCACGTGACTTGTTTTTCGTAAAGATCATGAAATCATCTATGTAAATAATTAGCACATCCCACATGTCGTTAAATATATCGTTCATCATGTTTTGGAAGGTTGCCGGCGAGTTAGTCATTCCGAAGTACATGACTGTGGGTTCATAAGAACCAAAAGGAGTAACGAACGCTCCTTTCCACTCGTGACCTTCCTTAATACGAACGTTATTATACCCCCATCTCAGATCGAGGGTCGTAAATAGATCTGCGCCCTTAAGACGCTCAACCAATAAGGAAATAAGAGGTAAAGGGTACGCGTTCTTGACGGTCCCTTCGTTTAGATAACGGTAGTCCATGACAAGACGCTTCTTGCCATCTTTTTTAGGAATAAAGAAAACAGACGCAGTCTGCGGTGACTTAGAAGGTTTAATGTAACCCTTTTTAAGTTCTTTGTCAACAAAGTTTTTTACTTCTTCCAGCTCTGTCTCAGACAGAGGAATGATGCGTCCTCATTTCGGTTCGAAGTCATCCTTGAGATCAATCTCATGGTCCCACGGTTTCCTTTCGGGTAACCGGGTAGACTCCTGTTCCGAGAACACATCTAAGAAGTCGTGATAAACCTCAGGTACTTTTGCCACAATCTCAGATCGCGTTTCCCTGAGTTCAGGAACAAAGAAGTAAGGTTTCGGCTCTGAAGAAGGAAGACGAGCCTCGCCTAATAATCTACAATCCGAAGTACAACGAGAGAAAGAAATATTTTTTGTTTTCCAGTTTATTTCAGGGTTGTGGCGTGCGAGCCAATCATACCCGATTAATAACGCGTGAGAACCAAGTTTTGCGACATAAGCGTCGACGTGTTCGTAATGACCGTCAACCCCTATGATAATAGATACCGTGTGGGAAATACCACCTAAGGCTCCTTTAGAACCGTCGGCGTTAAATAACGGAAGAGAAGAAGGTAAAGGATTTTTCAAGATTTTATGAGAATCAACGTAATCGGCATCTATATATGTATGTGTGGCGCCGGAATCCAACAGTGCTTTCACATCTGTGGAACGCCACGATTTTCCATTTTCGTAAAGAAGACGAGTAGGAACAGAAAATTGTCCACCAAAAGAAAGAGTAGATATTTTTTGATTTTGAGGGATTTCGATTTTTCTTATGTTAGATACAAAAAGAGAATTAAGTACGCATTCTTTTGGTTCCTGCGCCACGCTCAAGTCTTCAAGCTCATAGCTGACCTGAGTCGCTCTTTGGGAACGATCATTTTCATTTATTTCGGGTAAGGAAACAGAAATAGATACAGGAGAGGAATCAAGATCATATGATTGAGGTAATAGATCTGGAAGATCTTCCTCGTTACAACGACTATGGTAATAATTATTTTTTACAGAAGAGTGAACAGGGTGAGAAAAAGAAAGGTTGTCCTTGCACCGCGCTACCCTCACAGCACGATGCGAATCTATTTTAAAGCCTCGGCGGCTTTTTGTTTTGCTTCACTTTCGAAGCGATCTCTCCAGTAAGCCTCAGCTTCTGGTCCCATAAACGATACTTGTGCCGGCTGTGCTACCGGCGGAGAATATTGCTGCACATAAGGGGCACCGTTCCTTTCCTCCGGCGCGTACCCCATTTGGACGTCGGAAGAGCTATCGTAACTAGGGGATTCCGAATCCCACAAGTAGTATCCCCGGTTAGCTGGTTGGGGGGCAAAGTTCATCGGTCCGGAACCACCGGGTTTATTCCAAGACTGCTCTGGGCAGTCCCGTGATCGATGTCCCGCTTTGCCACAGCGGAAACAGGAACCTGAGAAAGGAACCTGACCTTGCGGAGCTTGAGCTGCTCCTATCTCCATGGGGGCCCCTCTTCCGGGCTGTGTCCCATAAGGAGTGAACCTTTGTTGAACCGGCGGTGGACCGGTGGGAGGGCGGTATCGCCAGTTGTTAGCTGGCGGTCGCGGAGAAGAGTACTGACGGGTGGGGGGACCACGTTCCAAGGCGATCCTTTCCATATTGCGGCCTATACCCCGCAATGTTTCGACCAAGGGATCGAAGTAGTCTTCTGCATTCATGTGCATGCGGTAGTTAAAGTAGATTTTGTAATCTACCGCTTTCGTCAACAGGTGCATTGCATGTTGCTCCTGAAGGTTCGCCTGTTTTTTCAAGACGATGAATCTTTGCAGAAAGACATCGATCGGATCGGTGCCTTGTCGTAACTTTTCGATTTTCTCGAGTGCCTCATGCTCGAGATTTTCGATCTGGTACATATTTTTTATATGGGTTTGTAAGGCCGACCACGAGGGCCAGGCCAAGTCTCCCCATTTTCCTTTTGCGGCATCCCCTGCCACTAAATCCTCGGATTCCTTTTCCAAGAATTGTTCCATAAGAACTTGTGCACCGCCTGCGGCAGTGCCTTCGAATTTTGACAGTATTGCTACTGCCCGAACTTTGTCCGATTTCCATTTCTGGCAATCGGTCCAGAGGACTACCTTCGTCCACCAGAATCTCCACTTTTTTCGATCGCCGTCCCATGACTTTGGGTCGGCAATCTGTTTGCTGACGTTTTTAGTGCCGTCGTCATCGGCCTTGAGTTCGTGGGCGAGGTGTAAGGCGTCAAGTTTTTCTACGAGGTCATCGACCCAAGGGTAGGCATTGGATCCGCCAGACATATCGGGATCGGGTGAGGGTGGGGAATTATCGGCGGGGTGCTCGGAGGGCGTTGAGTGCCCGGAGTTTGTGGATACGGAAAACGTCGCGGTATCCGAAAGGGGGAAGGGCTCGGTAGGGTCGGAAGATGGTCTTTACGTAGACCTTGCGGGTGCGGCGGCGAGGAGCAACGAGAAGCTCGACCTCTGCTTCTTCTTCTTTAATAAGTCTTTGGCGACGTGCCTCTGACTGTTCTCGTGCTCGCTGGTTACGTCGGTGGGCGACGGAAGTAATGGTGAAGGCGGGAAGTGCGGAGCACCCGAAGGCTCGCTCAACGCAAGGAGTATAGTAAGGTTACGTAAAAACGAGATAGTGGATGCAGGACCCCTGCACCTAGGCTGTGTTCGACGCTCTACCTCCCTGATCACTCAGGGGACTACCAGTGTACGAAATATGCCTCAACCCCGGATAAACCGATGGCCCAGCACTTCACAATCTAGGCTCGACCCTAGCGTGGCTATCACCCAACAATGTGGGGACTTCGAAAATCACAAGTACGTTTACAGCAAACACAAGGCTGCCCTTCCTAGGGGCTCCGTCTAAAGGCGTCGACGGGTCCACGAAAAGAATACACGAAAGCACGTGCGGGCTTCACTTATCCCTGTGATCCGGGAGACGTATGACAGTCGTATTCAAGTGTAAGAACCACTCAAAGGACCATCTCAGGGGTCACGTCAAGGCCCGCGCAAACAGAACGATAGAAGGTGTGAGAGTAAAGGAGAAGACTTGTAGTCAGTTAGACCAGGCTTTCACCGTGAATCCAAATGAATACGACTGAGGGAAAGAC
>JBBPNX010000665.1:5569-15618 GCA_038091155.1 Harrya chromipes | reverse complement strand
CGGAGGTTTGGAAAGAGGGTATCCAGTATGGGAGGGGTCGAGAAAGTTGCGACAGAATCCCAGTGAAGTCCCTGGTCGAAGCGCATTATGGAGTGGACGCGACGCGTGTAACTTTGAAGGGTATCCCACTCAGCTTGCATAAGTGGTCGGTAGAAAAAATACATCTTGAGGGGAGAGGAAAGTGAAAGATGTTCTTACTGAACGAATTACGACGAGGAACATGGAATGAACTTACGCTGTTTCTCAAAGATGGTCGAGAGGAGACATCCGGAAGGCACCGTGCGAGAGGTGACAGGTCATGCAAGACGGACCAAAGGACGTCCAATGCTGGTTCTTTGAACGTACGACACGTCCCAGCCAAACTAACCAGTTCCGAGCCAAAAGCATGCGTTGGTTTATTTCTCAGACTAGGTGTATCTTCAAGATGAGAAAATATGTTCGACAGAATCTCTTGTATCTCAAGCGCGTGATGCATCGGGCTTCGAGGAAGACGTGAGGCTCCCCAGTTTGAAGAGGAATCAGAGGATGATGCCAGTGGTTTTGTCGATAATCAGGTTACGTAATACTGTCAATGGAATTAAGGCCTCAATCAGTCGCGCAAAAGACGCAACAACCCCCATATATTTGTTCTTGCGAATATCTGAATACAATGCATCTTCATCAGACACAGTCCAAGCTAGACGCTCTAACAAGCTGTTGCGCACCGATTGGAGGTATTGGCATGACAGGTTGATTTTCTGAGATTTTCTAGATGGAACGTTTATATCAACCTAGCTTTGCCCAACTTTCCAAGGATGACTCGAGCGGGTTGGAATTTTGTTCAATGGGACCCTGCCATGGAAGACTCACTCAGCATCAGCCTCCATAGGGATAGGGCCATTTCCCTCTGTCAGCATGTATTGTTTCCGAACGGGCTCTAATTCATGATTCTTTGAGCTTGCTCTAAATTGATAGACCCCAATTGCTGTCCGGTCTACGTGTGTCATCGGCATGTCCACATATAAAGTACCGGCGAGCCACCCTACTGCCATTCACTCAGCTTAAACCATGAAGAAGACCTATTTTGATTTCGTCGTCGACCAATGGTCCACAGTACCTCCCATCGAGAGCATGGATCTTACTGGAAAGACCGTCGTCGTCGTCGGCGCGAACACAGGTATCGGCTTCGAGGCCACGAAACACTTCGCGCGCATGAATCCGGCCAAACTCATCCTCGCGTGTCGCAGCGAGACCAAGTGCCGAGCTGCCGTTGCCGGTACGTTCTTATGCTGCACCGTTTTCCTCACTGAGAACTGATTTCTCGCAAGAAATTGAAGCGACGACGAGTGTCAAATGAGACGTGGAAAGTCGATCTTGCTGACTTTGCGGAGTCAGTGACTAGTTTTGCGGAAAGATTTCAACGGGAATGTGACCGTTTGGACATACTGGTCTTGAACGCAGGGATACTTTTCTCTCTGAATACAAGGAGACTGTCAACGGTTGGGAATCAAGGTCGCTTTTCTTGTGGAATATGAAGAGCGTGACTAAATAAGCAATTGGTCTTCAAGTGAACCATCTCGGCACAGCGCTCTTGTCGTTGCTGCTCCTTCCCTGTTTGGTAGAGACAGGCAAGAAGATTGGGAGTACATCCCGCTTGGTGATCGTCGCCAGCCAAGTTCATTACTGGGCGGATATTCCCAAAGACGTGGTGAAATCTTCCAACCCATTGGCGACGCTCAGCAGCTCAAAGTATAGACATCCTTTGTAAATCCTAGCTCCCTTGTGTTGTGAATGACTACTGACATATGGCATCAAGGTCCATGCGTCGTCGTTATTCTGAGACGAAGCGTAAGATTCTGTTCCTTCATCATCCCACCTGACCTCAGACGATCCGTCTTGTTTTCAACCACACAGTTTTGAACGTGCTCTTCGCGCGTGCGTTGCAGGATCGATTACAGTCTATCGCGCCATTGGCTGTGAACTCGGTCAATCCGGGCTTCTGCTACTCCGGTCTGCAACGTGAATTGCAAGGTATACTCCTGAGCATCATCTTGTCTATCATGGATATATGTCTGGCCTTGGCGGCTGAACAAGGCAGTCGCCAGCTCGTTTACGCTGCCATCGGGGAACATGACAACGACTCGGAAGATCACATGAAAGGCGCTTATGTTAACAAAGCGGCGGTGGCCGACGTCTGATTTCGTGATTAGCGAGAAGGGAAAGAAGATACGGTATTCGCACACACATCTAGGGAGTCATAGGACACCTGATCATATACATATAATCCGCTACCTCGACTTTGATAACCATCCTGTACATATATATCGCGCCATCTCTCGTTTACACGACGACGCAAAATGCATATAATCGTACCCTATCGTACGTGTGGTTGTGACTACTGATTGACTGGTGCAAGGCCTCGAGTGGTTGCATGCTGCAAAGGTTATGGGTGCGCCGGGGCGAGAGGATTCAGTTCTTAAGATCTGACAGACATAAGGAGGCAGCGTGCGCATCGTCGTTCGTCCGTGTTCGTGTCTCAAAGGACTCGAGGAAGACCGTGATTACAAGCTCGGTGGATGATAAACCGGTCGTATCAGAGCTGCGTCAAGAGCATGTTTGACGACAAGCCAAGGGCATGACATCGTATAGGACTTGGGGGTGGGGAATAGTACGTACTCGGGACGCTGGTGCACGTCCGCGTCCGATGCCTCTGCAATGAGCCTGCAGGACGCCACGTTCTTTGACAGTGCGAACTATTGATCGCTGTAAAACGTTGTCGTCCACACAAGCTTTGTGTGACAATGCATACCAAAGCAAGAGACTACGGTGGAGCGCGGGTGAGCTCGCAGCGTATTGGGTGGACATCCAGGTAGATGTGGGACACGTCTCGACCAAAGCGAGATTGAAGCGGAGCACGGCTCGGAGAGCCTTGAGTAGAGTCTATCGTCGTTCCGTATTGGGTGGTGTGGACGTCAGGCGGGACAAAGCGACCTCATCATGGTGGTGTCCAAGTTTGGAATGATGGATGTCGTTCAGTGGATGGACGAACAATAGAATGTGGAATGTGGAACATGCCTGCTTTGATCTCGTGTGTGGGCCATGTCAACAGGACTTGCTACAAAATACGGCCTGTGCGTGGTTTGAAGTAGATGTCTCTCCTTGTAAAAACATCTATTTAAACCACACACACCATATTTGTAGCAAACCAGTCACTATCCATTGCACCCGCACTCCTCACCCCTCGACATCAGTCCATTATGATCTCCCCCCAACACCAATCCAAGGCCATCGCCGCCGCCGTCGCCGTCCCCCCTTCTTCGATCATGAATACAGAGACTCTTCAAGGTCTTCGTCGCGCAGACCTTCAAAAGCTAGCCAAGGTACGCATTGACGGTCTTTCATGAAATGTGACTGACAATGCGTAGGATCGTGGTATCAAGGCCAACATAAAAAGCAACATCATCATCAAGCAGCTCAAGGAGCGACAGAGGTCCAAGAGGAGGTGAGTAACGAAGAACTGAAGTCATTGAACCAAGCACTGACAATGTACACTTCAGGCCTGCAGAGGAGGACCGTGAAGAGGGTCCATCCAGGAAGAAGTCCACGGACACATTCATCAAAGATCTTCCCCCCCCCTCATCTCCTGCCTCTCATGAAGAATCTTCGTCGAGCGACGACGATACCGCCCCACGGGCCGGCACCAGTGCTCCGGGTGAGCATTAAATATCCGAGACACGTCCTTGTCCTAACTTCCACGCTGATACAGAAGCCTTGAAAAATGCCCCCGAGCCTCAATTGGAGGCAATAAACTACGACAATCTTCAGGATATCCAGGATGACGACGGACAGTGGTGGGATGCACCTGCGCCGAACAACCCTCAGTTATCCGACTGCGATGACGGAGATGTCGGTCAGGACATGCCCGGGTGGGTCGATACCACCATGGATGAACCCGCAAACGAAGAGGTCGTTATGCGGATAATAACAATGTTCGCCGAGGTGTCGGCGCAACATGCTGCTCTCCGGGAGCAGCTCCAGGCCCTCCACGCACGGGAGGTAAACATTCGGAGGAGAGCCGGATTATTGCAGGTAGCCACAACAAATGAACAGGTCCGTCGTCTGCGGATGCAGACGACAACGATCCATAAGAATTATCGGATGGGAGGCACTTGGAACAAGATCTGGTTGTATGGTGACGTGTGGGCCCGGGAACTTGAAGGCGTGGAGCCGGGTGTGTGAGTGTTATCTTTCTTTCGTGTACGTGACGGACGTGAGGACTAACCATCGACCTAGCAATCCTGGGCCCCCGACCCTGCGCGACGAGGCGTAAGTGCCGTGCCGCGCGCCTGCTGTTATCGATCGTTGTCTTTTGCTTGCGGAGTTCTCGTCCTGTATAGTATTGTAATGAAAGTTAACGTTTGCTCGATTTGTATGAGAGACGAAACTATGTGCGAACCTTGAGGATAAACGATACCGTCACCGACACCATCGATCAAACTGATCTTCTTGCAAAAAATACTAGTCTCCCTGAATAGACCTGTACTTCAAAGCAGAAGACCTCGTTCTGATCAGATCGAATGTCCTGCTGCCAGTGTCGCACTGTTGGTATGCTTCTGGCACAATGTTTCACACCCAGCATTGTCGCCTTGGTTGCACTTCATTCTTGTAAGCAGAGCCATCTAGGATGCAATGGATTTTAAACTCGAAAGACATCTCAGAACTGGTGTAAACTTACCCGCCTAGAAATCAGTGCCTCCGAGTCATACTTGCAGGTAAGTGACACAGGCTCCATTGTTGAGGACTGACAGATATATGTAGGCGCAACTTGAAACACTGTGAAGAAATGGCAACGTGCATGGTAGGACAGTTCGGCGTTTCAAACGGGTTTAGTCACGACCGTGCTCGACAAACACCCCAACCTGGCCTCTAGATCTTCAAGCCTCTCGAAGTGATTCTGTTATAACTATGCACAACTTGAATGCAAGTGCAAATTAACAAATTAAAAATAATAATACCTTAACACATTTTAATAGATGGGATTATACGCTCCTGACTTTTCAAGTGATGCGACCTGCGCATGTGATTTTGGTGGCGAATTCAAGTGTCCTTGCATTTCCCCACGCACTTTGCCTTCGCCTCCACTGTTTGGCAAGTAACCAAAACCATGTCCAAGCTACCCGCTGCTTTCGTCGATCCCGAGGACTCCCAGTTGGTAGCGGACGCGAAGAAGGAAGTACCGGAAGATCAAGACTACTCGTACACGGAACGGGACGTGATCCTTTACAACCTCGGTGTTGGTGCTACCGAGCAAGAGCTCCAATGGACATACGAGGGTCACGAGGAATTTGGAGCTCTCCCTACTTTTGGGGTCATTCCACAGTTTGCCGCTAGCTCAAGCGTACCACTCGGATGGCTCCCGAATTTCAACCCCGTACGTTGACTTTCTGGTTAGATTATTGCGCCCTGTGGCGATTCTAACCCTAATCTACTTTACCTCGGTTTTCCTGGCTATGCGCTGCCTTTGCGATATAGGCAAAGCTTTTGCACGGCGAGCAATATTTGTCCGTCAAGGGTTCCATCCCTACAGAAGCAACCCTCATGAACGAAACTCGGTGTGTCACCAACCTCCTCATCGGCCGATGGCGGCCAAGTGCGCCACGTGATTAACCATACGGAGCATAGACTGCTGGAAGTCTTGGACAAGGGTAAAGCCGCTTCCGTCACGACCTTCGTCCAGACCAGGGACAAGGCCACGGGACAACTTCTTTTCGAAACTCAATCCACAGTTTTCATTCGTGGCGCTGGCGGGTTTGGGGGTAAGCGTACAGGAACCGGTACGTTCCGCCGAACTTGGTTACGTCTTCCTGCATCCTTCACCTGTGTTTATAGACAGGGGCGCAGCGACCGCAGCGAACGTGCCACCCAAACGTGCGCCAGATGCTGTCATGGAAGAACAGACATCGCTCGCACAGGCCGCCCTATATCGGTTAGTCTATCCTGGTTCGTGACCCCATCTCGGGCACTTTGCTAACGAGGGTACCCCCCGCAACGCATGCAATGAATTAGTCTGAGCGGTGATTACAATCCGTTACATGTACGCATCGCCTCTTTCTGTTTTAGTGAACCAGAGTCTGAGACAACACTTATTTGGTTTTCGCACTTTATCTGATCATGCATGCAATCAATCGTCGAATCGGTCGGTTCGACCCAGATCTTGCCCGAGTTCGCCTCGATGGGCGGGTTTGACAAACCGATACTCCACGGTATGTCATTTGCAAATCGGTGTGTGGAGTATTTTTCATTTTGGCGGGTCATGGGCTGTTGGGGTGCGGCGTAATGACAACAAAGGACTTTGCTTCATGGGAATCGCGGGTAAACACGTTCTGAAGTCGTTTGGTCCTTACAAGGACATCAAGGTCCGGTATGTCACGGGAATACATTCGGGCAGTTTTTCTGTGGTTTCCCGAGGATACTGCCCATCGTAACGAGTTTCACTGACTCAAAATTTTATTCCTCGTGCTCCGCAGGTTCGCCGGTGTCGTGTACCCCGGAGAGACCCTGGTCACAGAGATGTGGCAAGAAGGCAGCAAGGTGATATTCAGTGCGTCGTGTTTCTGTTATTCATAGGGAAACCATGTCAAGATGTGCTCATGTTTCGTTGGTGTGTTTTCGCAGGTACGAAAACCAAAGAACGAGGGATGGCCGTGTTGACGAGCGCCGCGGTCACGCTGGCCGATGGGGACAAGGCGAAATTGTAGCATTTGAATTGTGTGTGATACCAAAAAGTGTCCCCCATTGACAGAGCGGCACGTTTTTGGTATCTTGAAAGACATTTGGATCTATTTTTTACTTTTCGTGGCGACGAATTTTAAGTACGAGTATCACATTTACCTCGTATTCCTTATGTGGGAGTTGACTGTATATCGTCAGGGTCGAGTCCCGACGTTCCCCGCTGGAGCAACGGAAACATCAGGGTAACAGAATAGCTCCGCGGTGGCTCGTTGGAAACACGCCATTTGGGGTTGCATCACTTGGGGTCGTGAAGCATGAGGTCGCTAGATCAATGTCCGTTATGGCAATGCGGGGACTATGTACGTGATCCGTAACACGCCCATCCGAAACGCGTCACATAAATAAGCGTAAAACCAGGGGTAAGAATGAGGATCCTCGGGAGGAAGTAGGGCATAAGGGAAGAATAGGCGGGTAAACGTTCACTACGAGGGGGCGTGGGTAGGACGTTGGGCTCTCGTGTGACTACGATACATGTTCGATTGAACCTCGAACCCGTTGATATATCACCTTTTTCACGTCTTCAATTGCACTGTATGGGAGGTGGGACACCTGGAACGGACGCAAAAATTCAGCTTCCGACAGTCACAGGAGCCGTCCATTGCCAGAACAGCGAACGTACCGGGGTAGTACCAAAACGTGACACAAAGGATGAGGTATAGGCCTGCGTGAGCATGTCATAGGTTAGTTGACGACGATCAAGCAATATGTACGTTTGGCATCGACGTGAGGTAAGAAAACGCACACATGAGGATCATCCCTTCTAGCCAGTTCGACTTGCCATCTTGGACGACGTAGTTGACGGTGAGCACTACATGGGTCGTCATAGGTTACCGATCACTCATCAGGCGAAGGGGGAAGTTGTCGAGGACGTACCTGAGAGGAACAAAACGATGGACTGAAGAGGGTCAAACAAGAGCGTGAGCGGCTTGCCGAGTATCCATCCTAACGTAACGATAAACCTGCATTCAACCGGAAAGGTGCCAGTGAGCACATGCAGCACCATGAGAGGAGGGACGCGGCATACGGAATAACGAAGAGTGCGATTTGCTGACGGACGAGATTAGTTCATTCCCAAAACGAAGTACGAGGGAGAACTCACGATGCTGGAACCAACTGCAACAGCCAGACTGAGCGTCAACTTGTCCTTGAAGGATACTGTGACCGCCGTGACGTGCTCTGCGGCATTTCCCACAATGGGGAGAAGAATGACGCCGACAAACTCCTTGCTAATTTGTCCAGTCGCGGTCATGCCGTTGATGGAGTCAACCAAGAACTCTGCGGTCACAGCCACGAACTACGTAGAACGTTCATAATCGCTTTGTCGTCAAGAGAGCATATAATCAGTGAACATACCACGGTGACGGCAACCAGGAGTCCAACAGAAACAGGAATGCTCATCTGAGGTTCTTCAGTCTCTTCCTCAGAGGTCATTGACGCGACGGGCCGGCCCGGCTCCGGATCGGAGGTTGGTTGAGCAACGGGAGGCTTCCCGTCCTCTGGCTGAATGAAGCGGACCTGCGTTCGAGGAGATGACGAAGATGATAGTGCCAATTCCTCTTCGGCGTGCTGGGGTACCGTATTTCGTTTTGCACGACTGAATTTTTTGATCTTGAACGGGTTTTCGTCGTATCTCTTCGATTCCAAAATCTGCTCACTATCATCTTGGTAGAGACCTTTATGTGAAGAGAGCTGGAAGAAGAGGTACGACCCATAGACTGAAGTGCAAGAAAATCTCAGTTGATCATGTAATAATTACTTGAGAGTACAACCGTACTCAAGAGCAGAATGATGGCGACCTGCGAAGAAGTTAGATATTGTCGTTCATTGCTTATGTCAGTCGACGCACCCCGTGACTCATTTGAAGGATCCATTGATCAAGGGTAGCTTGATCTGCTCCAGACTCTGCCAGTGAGAAAGCAGCGGGGAGAAGGACAGCGATAACACTGATCGTCAGAAGAGTTGAATTCGTCTGCGATGCGACTTTGGGAGTTCAATCAGCATGAAAAACAATGCAATGGAAAAACATACTGAGCCCGAAACCTTGCTCCGAGAACCTCAAACCACCCGCAAAGAAACACATGCCGAGCACGAGCACTGTATGCCAAGGCAAATCTTAGCAAGAACAAAGGTGATAGTACGACTGGAAGGACTCACGCAGGTTACTTAGGATAGACCCGAGAACTGTAAGGTGTGATTTCGGTGATAAATGACTGACAAAGAGGTTCCACTCACGGGATGACTGGACGATGTCTAATTCACATTTGACCAAAGCGATTATCTGACGGAACGCACGGTAAACATGCCAAGTGCAGGTATGCATGATGAAATAACGTACCGACACGATCAGTTCGACACTGCGGCAACGTGAATGTAAAATTAAGCCTAATAAGACACGCAACGAGGTAGCACGTACGCATTTCCCTAAAGCGGAAAGAGTTGTGCAGCGACGAAAAGATACCGATCATGGCGTACTTACAAGTGTGGCATTCATGAGGCCCGCTAGGGTTTGGCCGACTCGCATTGACAATTCATCCGTGGCAAATGCGAGCAGCTGGTGATTCATAAATACCATGCTGTCATCCTCAAGTTCAGTGACCCACCTTGGCGAGAGGTATTATGGCCAGAAAGGAAACTATTGAGGTAAGCTAACAGCATTAAGTACCAATGAGGGAGGTCGACCCACAAACGAAGATAAGCGTATAGTGATCGGGCAAGGCGAAATTTAGTGCCCACTGACCCAGGAACGTCAGCGCAAAACAAGAGAGAAAGGGGACGAAGACACACGGATATTGGGATACAAACAAGAAGAACATTCAACCCTGACAAGAAAGGTCTGAGAAAGAAGACATGGTTTCCGAGCAAAACTCACATGATGCTAATATGATGGCTCGTATACTTTGCCAGGCTGTTGGAGCCGGTCCCAACTTCCTGGGAGGTTGCAGGAGGGTGGACGCACGATGCAGAAGAGAGGTATTCTTTCGTTGGACTCCTCCATCAGTCGTTGGACCCCTCACCGCCGAGGATGTACCAGACGGTTGTGAAGGAATCATGGGTTGCGTGGAGTCGTAATACAATTCTGAGGTACCTGGTTCTGCCACTGGAGTCGACGATCGTGGGGACTCCATGAGTTTCGCAAGTGTTAGCCCTTAGTAGGAACAAGTAACCCACTACTATTCAAGTATCAGCAGTCGACTCGGATGTCATGTGAGACTCGGAGCAATACCTTGGAATTGTTGGTTTGTAGAATGAGGGTAGAGGAACAAGAGACGAGGAACGGG
>JBBPNX010000664.1:0-15635 GCA_038091155.1 Harrya chromipes | reverse complement strand
AGGACGGGACACAGTGCCAAGGGAGGGTCCGCTCCGCCAGTGTAGGTGGATGTTGGTTGAGTGCGTTTCTGATCCTGTTGCATGTGACGGGTTGTTATGCATATTCGACCACATTTCTTTCCAAATGACGCAGAGAGAATAGAGTAAGACGAGGCACGCCCTCGCATGAATAATAAAACGCAGCCAACGATTACAAGTTGTTTTGACACGGATGCGAGAATAAGAAATAAAGAACACGCGTCTAGCCTCAAAAGTCATACCCCTCCACCTTGAACGTCTTTCCATACTGCAAATACCCATCCATGATCTTGAGTATCCCATCCGGAAGACCCATGCTGAGCAGCGTAAACGCAATCTTGGCATGCCCTTGGATCTGACCCAGCTTGAAAAACGACCGCGCGATCAACGTCGGGTACTAGAACGCGTCAGTCGTGACCTCATCGTATACACGCCCACTCACCGCCATCTCGGTGTAATCCGCATATTGATAAGCAGCGACACGGATCGCCGTCTGAATCGTCCGGGTAATGTCCCCCTCCTCGGCATACATCTCGAGCAGCTTTGCCCATGGTTTTTGCGAGTAGCGGGCCGTCTCGAGACATCGCTGGTACGCTTCCTTGGCTTCTTCCTTGTGATGCAGCCGAAGCCCCAAATCGCCCAAGATCTCCCACTCCAAACCCGTCTTTCTGTACGCGACATGCTGGGTTTTGAAATGTGCCACTTCGGCGCGAAAGATGGTCCACACGCGCAGGTCCTGCATGTATCGTCTATACTCACGTAACAAGCAGGAAAATAAGATGGGACGTACCTCGTAGAGAACCATGAACAAGTTATCCAACCACCGCTCGCACAACCGCTTGTTCGTAAACGAAAACGCGTCCTGACCTGACCGCTGAGACTCTGTCGCCTCCTGATCCAACACAGCCGCCGCTGCCATCCCAGGTTTCTCCAAAGGCGGACTCATCACCCCGGTCCCGTTTTGCGCCTCTTCCACCAACTCCCCATGCGCCGCCGCCGCCAATTCCCGCTCGATCTCCGACTCAGTCGACACCCGGATGATCGGAATACCACCCGACGCGTCTAACTGGCCCTCCGACGCCCCCGACTCTTGCGGACTATGCAACGCCCGCGTCGACGCGTCGTCGTCGGCCGATCCGGCCCCACTGACGTCCAACCCCGCGCCGCTTCTCACCACCATCCCATCCTCGTGGATCACCAGACCCCCATCCTGTGATTTAGAGCTCACCCCGTACGTACTCCCCGTCACGCTTTGCAAGTCTACATGGGATTTTTGCATACGGTATTCTTCCTCCATGACGAACACGGCACTCCGGGTCTTCAACAGCTCGTCCCAACCAATCTCCGAGACGAGACGCGTCAGAAGCGAGTACGCGCGCGCCCAGGTACCTCGGAGACCAGGTGCTGGGAGGCGGAGGAGGACAGGATCGGCCTACATAGAGATGATCAGATAGACACGAATGGACGCGTTTCACAACCCGTACCTCATCTTCCTCCGTCTTTTGTTTCTCTGGCAAAATCTCCCCAATCTGACGTTTAAATGGAAGATGCACGCGCGACGTCTGAATCGGCCGATGGACATCCTTGCCATTGTATGTGAACATGGGACACGAATTCAGCGTGAGTAATGCCTGGCAGCGCACCGCGTCAAGCACAGACGAGACATCGAGCGAACGAATACATACCGACTCGTAGTCCTTGGTATCAATATAGAATTCGGTCAGCTTCTCCCATGTCACAAACTCGCTCGGCGCGCAATTGACCGCTTCCTTGGCCAGTTTGATCGCCCAGCTCGCTTTCCCTTTGGACCGCAGGAAGTCGCTCTGGACGTGCAAGAGCGTGTACGAATGCGGTGTCTGTGTCATCGCCGCCGACATGATCTGAACCGCCTTGACTTCTTCGTCTACACGCGTGCGATAAGATACATTCGAACACACGGAAAGAGCGAGACGCACTCATCCCGATATAACTCTTGGCCAACAAGGATGCCACCTCAGGTTCCTTGACCGCCAACTTTTCAAACAGGTTCGCCGCTGGTTGATACCGCCCGCTCGCACCGAAATACTTCATCACACCTGCCGTAAGGTGGTTCGACACGACGGTGGCCACTTGGATCTCGGGATCCGAGCCAACTTGCCAGCCTATATGCGCGTGCATCCGTGAGCATGTTTTAGAGCGAGCCAAGGCGCAAAGACAGACACACCCTTCATAAACAACGCCTCGACCGCCTGTAAGAACCGCACCTCCCCCTCGCCCGTCGTGATCGGATCCAACTTGCGATACGCATCCAACCAATACGTCGAATCATCCGAATACAGAATCGCGCGCAAGATGGCAGAGACGTACGTCTCCTGCCATATCTCTGGCGTCGCCTCGTGTCTCGCGGGGGGTCAGCACACGCATCCACATCAGAGACGACACTCACCGATCCCCACGCAGATCGACCACATAGGCATGCACTCCACCCGGGATCTTCACGTCCACACGCACGTCCACGCGCGAAAACGCATTGAAGCAGCAATAGCACCCGTTTCGGACTTTCCACGGGGTGCCTTTAGAGAACCACGCCGAGTTGTCCTCGATAGCGTACATGAGCGAGTTGATGTAGGCAGCGAGCGAGGCGGAGGAGCTCGCGTCGACGCCAGAGACCAAATGGAAGGAGCCAAGCTGAGAACGGGCGTGAGGGTTGCGTCATTGCGGACGGTTATGTGGACTCACATCCCGCTGTCCAGTCCTATTCGTACTCTTGACGATGTGGCATAGATCCGGCGGACCAAGTTCACGAAAGGTCGCTACTCCGATACGAGAGATGAGTGGTATGCCGAGGGTGAGAAGAAGGGATGTACCTAGACTCTCGGTGCGCGCTGTCAGTGCTTCGCCAATTTCGACCTGGAAACGCGAAAAACCAATGAGCACTGGTGCGGTACTCGACGCTGGTGTCTCACTTCAAACAGCTCTGGAACGTCCTTGAAGGACGCTTCTGCCATTGTTGTCGACGCGCTGCGATTGAGCAAGATTGGATCCGCAAGTGTTTTTTTTTTTGGCGAGGTATTTGTTTCCAACGCGGTTGCCAAACAACGCTTCAAAAATCCGTGAGATTCCGTTCGCTATCTTATTTATTTCAACATGCTATGTACAGCTCCAAAGGACCGTATGAACTAGTGTGTATATGTGGGACAACAGGGGTAAGCGTGTACAATACCAGGCGCCGTCTCGTGGCGCGTTCGAACTTCGAAAACTATGAATTCAAGATTCAGTCTGCAGGGGATGGGGCGCAAACAAACGAGTGGGGAGATGGGGAGATGGGAAGATACCAATTAAAGAGAAAGAAAACTAAATGTGTAACGCTATCAAGGAAAGTGAGCACGAAAAGAAAAGCAAGACTCATTTCTTGTTCAACGTCAGACTGCGCATCGATTCCTCTAAAATGTCTGTCAGGCAATCTTTGCACGAGGGCTTGTCCGTCCTCGCGGACGGGGCTGTATACGAGGACGTGGATGATACTGACGACGAAGGCGCGCGCGCAGGAGCGGGCGCGTCGACATCGACAACTTTGACGACAGCGCGGCCGTCGAGCACCTTGCGCACCTTTTCCGCATCCCAATTCTTGGATGCAGAAGCAGGGGAGCCGGAAAATGCTTCCCAGAATGCGCTGCCAAGCTTGCTGAGGAGCGTCTGGCTGGCGATCGCCGCAGCGGCGACGTGTTCTTTCGATGGTAGACTTGGTGACGCAGGCAGTGTTGGGTAAGCAAGGTTGGCTTTGGAAGCAGAGTTGAAATAGTGCGGCTTGAGATTGCCGGCCAACCCAAGGGGCTGTGTGAGTGGCTGCGCTTGTGGCTGTGGTTGGTGCGCGTGTTGTTGGGCAGCCATCTTTCCCCAGAGCTGCATGCGATAGGCATCAAGCGTCTTGAAGGTAAATGGGTTGACATCAGCAAAGGAGTCAAATGCGCCGATGCCATGGCCCATTGAAGGGTTGAGGTTGTTGAGGGCAGGGTTGATGTTGGCAGCGCCTTTTTTCTCGACGAGACCACGGAAGGAGGCGGAATTGAGACCGGGATTGAGGTTCTCCTGGAGAACACGTGAGCGGACGGTCTCTTCGTAAAATATGGAAGGTTTGAGAATGGGGCTGCCAGAGGAGAAGGGCAAAGAGGGCTCGGCGGCGAGTACGGCGATAGCGGGGACGAAGGTGGTGTGTACAGGGGTGACGCCCATGCCACCAAGGCCACCCCAAAATGCGCGGTTGCTGAGCCTGGGAGAAGTGGGAAGGTCCTTCTGTGTATTTGGGGTGACGACGGGGGAAGAAACTGCAGCTACAGGAGGAGTTGGGGGAGGAGAAGCGGGAATGGGAGGGAGATCAGCGGGAGGGGGGAGATCAGGGAGGGCACGACCCTCGAGAAGACATTTTTTGAGGGCAGCGATCTCCTGGCGGAGAGCGATATTCTCTGACTTAGAAGAGCCGAGTTCGGACCGGATGGCATCGATAAGGCGATCGCGTTCAGCAACGTCGCCTTCGAGGGTGGAAATGTATTCTTAAGTACGAGGGGTGAGAACGAACGGTGGGGATGAGAGAGAGGGAAAGGAGCACACCTTTGCGACGGACGCGAAAGTTGCGGGCACTGATCTTGTTGCGGAGCTGGCGCTTCTCCTTGCTGGACATTTTCTTGTACTCCTCTGGGCTTGGACGCCAGTCCTCTGGTTCGAGAATCTTGAGGGGCGAGACGTCCCTCGTTGAGGTTCCGTCCTTGTTCTCCTTGTCAGGGACGGGTGCCTTCTTGATGCCACCTGACATGACCGTGCCTTTACGGGACTGCTTTGGCTTTGTGGCGGGTGTGGGTGCTGCGGGTAGAGGATCGTCGTCGTCAGACTCGCGCTCCTCGTCGTCGAAATCGGATGATGCTTTGGAGGTAGCGGGTGTTCCGACGAGCTGTGGATCGATGGCAAACATGGGTGGTGGTGAGTGGGATGCGGCAGAGGAGGATGCGTCGGGTGAGGTTGTTATTGGAAAGTCGTACGAATGGGGTAACTTTGAAAAGTCGTCGTCGAGAAAGAGAGAGAAGAGCGCATCGTCGTTTGTTGAGGACGGTGCAGCGTCGAGATTGAAAAAGTCGTCGATTCTGTATGGCTCGAGCATCGTGAAAAGAAAGAACGCAAAGTCAAGTCAAATCCAGCTGTGCATTTGTAAACTAAAATCGGTTATTGCCGGATTATGTAAGTAATCGTACGCGTCATCCCCTTCTCCGAGGTTCCATCGGACTCAATTATGTAATCACGAAAACAGCTTGTTCACGCTCGTGTTCCCTTCTTGATGTTTCTTCAACACCTTGGCAATCGCAAACTCAAAGTCTTCCTGTGTCACGTGTTGTCGTCGCTCGCGTAGGGCATACATCCCTTGTAACAACAACTAGTTAGACACTATACAACTAGGAAACATACACACTCACCAGCTTCGGTGCAGATACCCCGCACCTCCGCACCAGAGCACTGCCCCATCTTTTCTGCCAGCGCTTTCATATCAATCCCCCGCTGAAGCGACATCTGTACCCAATCAGCAACAGACACGACACTCGCACGACGAGTCACTTACCTTGCGTGAGTGGATCCGCAGTATACTCACACGCGCCTCGGGTCCTGGTGGCGGAAACTCAATCTTGCGGTCAATCCGTCCCGGCCGTAGCAACGCAGAGTCCAATATATCTGTCGACAATCAGACCAGCCAATCGCCTCACCTTGGCTCACCCACCTATCCGATTCGTCGCCATGATCACCTTGATGTTCTTTGTTGCCTCGAACCCATCCAGCTGGTTCAGCAACTCCAACATCGTCCGCTGCACCTCCGAATCTCCACCACCCGACCCACTCTCCCCTCGAGAACTTCCAATCGAGTCAATCTCGTCCATGAAAATAATACTCGGCGCATGTTCGCGAGCCATCACAAACAGCTCCCGAACCATTCGACTGCCCTCTCCGATATACTTTTGCACCAACTCCGATCCAGACACCCGAATGAACTTGCAGTCCGTGTGATGTGCCACTGCACGCGCCAGCAACGTCTTCCCCGTGCCAGGTGGTCCGTACAGCAGTACACCCTTGGGCTGCGCGATACCGAGTGCCTCGAACAACTCGGGATGCTTGACCGGCAACTCGATGACTTCCTTGATCTCCTTGATTTGCTTGTCCAACCCGCCCACCATCTCGTATGTACTGTCCGGGACCTTTTCTACCATCATGAGCGATACCAGCGGGTCCACCTTGTTTGGTAATATCTTGTGAATCGTATAAGTGTCTGATCGGAGCGCAACGCGCTGTGAGGGCGTGAGCGTAGTGAGGTCAATCTCAGAGTCAAAGTCGACGACTGAAATGAGGGCGTAAGCAATCAGAGAGTAGCAAAAACCGGTCGACGCGCACTGTACTTTCCCTCGGGCTGGACCTTCACCAACACCTTTTTCTTGCCCATCACCTTGACGATCTCGCCGACATAGCTGGCAGGCTCATGAAGCAGCTGCAGCTCCTCCCGAAGCAACCTCACTGCCATCCTGTTTGTAAACCCCTCGCGTACAGTAGCATCGTACATACCTCGGGCATTGAGCGCGTTCCGCTGTGCCTCCAGACGGCGTAGGTTCTGCGTCTTTTGGTTGATCAAGAGTTCGGCAGATTCGATTTTAGCTTGGTAGTAGGACTGGATGCCAACGGGTGGCTTGTGAGGACGTGTAGGGACGGGCATTGTCGTGGTAGAGAGCATCGTATGCTCTGCGTGACGCAAGCCTTGGTACGCGTAACCATGAATTCCCACGTGCACGTTCGACTGCCTCGCCTGGTTCGGCTTTTGCTCAATCTCACCATGTCTTTTCATCGTCCCATCCAGCTACTCGTCTTAAGTTGACAATACTATCGAACTGGCGTTGCTGAAACGATTTTGCGTGGTGAACCTTTGGTCTCCCGGCACACACGTCAATTTGCCCTGTGACTTGGCACTTGTTCTCGCCTTTCTATCCACGTTTTGTCGTGGAGATCTCACTCTTGGTCGTCGGCAAACATGCACTGCTAATTGAGTTACATGCCTGGCGTCATCGCTGTCGTCGCACCTCTTCTCATATTTGCAACTCTCAGTCACCCATTCCTTCTCCTACACCGCAACCCCATAACATTTTTAGCCTGCATTCAAGTTCGCGCCGACTGGTTCCACTCAGCGCGCATACGATTAGCCCCATTGCTACAGATCGACTCGCACTGCTGTCCAAGTTGTGAGCCTCTCACACCACACGCTTCTCGGGACACTGCTAGACCCGTCGTGGTTCTCATCTTCCTTGCTCCTGCTACCTTTCTGAACCCTTCTGCTGGGTGGATCTTGTTAACCCTAGCGTCGTACTAACCGTCAGCGCGATCCTCGCGCCATACAGCCTCACGTGTCGTGTTCGTCAGGACAACACCGTGACGATCCGTCTTTTCACCGGCAAGTACTTCCAATTCCTATTTGCCTATTGCAACATCCACCACCCTGTTCCCCCACTGGAAATGCTCATATCATCTCCTTCACCTCGGATGGAGTGTGTCGCGAGTGCCACTGCGTCGGGGTCGTGCACTCTGCTGGGCCAGAGGTGAACTGGATTAGCCGAGCGAAGGTGCACATGCGCAATACTTGAAAGGCAATTCCATTGACATCTACTGAGATGAGAGTCGTTCCACCGCAATGAAGGATGAGTATGCTGCAGTGGGAACGCGGGTAAGGACGGAGCTGCTGAAATCATCTCAAACAATCACGAAACCCTAATCTGTCCCCGCTGCGATCCATGTGCATGATCAGCCATCCTTCGAGACAGCCACACACAGGACATCCATTGCAGTCATTCATGTCAATTGTCGACCGTCTTCGAGGTGCAATGCTTGACTCCCTTGGATATGTATCGTGTTCGAACACGGAGTGCAGGCGCTGCTACGATAATCCAGTGCTGTCGACAGCCCTACCGACGTTGAAGTAGAGTCACAGATGCTCCCTGTACGGTGGCGATCTTTCACGCGCACCATATCCACCGAGGCCGCAGCAGCGTGACCGACAGCCTCATGTCGGCTGCGATACAGGGACTCTCGCGCTTCCGAGTCGGCACAGTCAAGGGAATCCGACACAAGATAGTATCATCCCTCATCTTGGTCGCAGAAGAACTCGGCAAATTGATTTGGGTCGCGTTGCTGGACGAATTCAAGGTCGTGGCTGTTCACACCGGGCAAACTTTCGATGAGGCTGCGATGGAGGTGTGTCCGGAAGCTTACCGTCAAGGTAGGACGCGCGAGGGGCCAGAAGGTGCTTTGCACAAGTCAGCTGGGACTGAGGAAGGAAGTCCTCACGCAGTCGCCGGATCTGGGGCAGTAGGCAGTATCGACGATGGTCAAGGCAAAGATTTTTTTTCGAGTCTTCGGTCGTTAGATACTAGAAGCCTGATATGACTTGGGACGGGCGCGGTTACATTTGTATCTTACATTTTGTATCTCAAATTCTAGTACTCAATTTACAGGCAACAAAATTGCTACCGGAGCGACGGAAGGGACCGCTGGATAAAAAATATGATCATGTCGAGGGTACAGACTGTTCGGTATTGGAGTTGCGCACACAGGACAGCGGATATTGTCTTGATCTGCTTACCACTTATGAGTAATCATGTTGATAGTTCGCCCACGAACGAGCAGACCTTGAGACATGAGTGGTTTGTTTGATTCGAGAGAACGATGAAAGTAATGGCCATACGACACACTCTGCACGTCCGCACAAGATGCATGTGGTTCTTTGAGAGCCTGCTCTGAGTGCGCAAATTCCATCCTAAGTAAAGCGCTGCTATCCTTGATCAACGGATCGTCGGCGCCGATTGACTTGGAGTGCCGAGGGGGCAATGTGAAGAGATGCATGAGAAGGTTGTCATCCAACATGTCAACATGGATACGTCCGCGGTTTTAGATGAGGCATTCGGAGACGTGGTAGAGCACATCGTGAATAACATACGATGTCAATTTTTGCGTTACCGATGATCGCAGCGTCACTGGCAGAATCTTTCAAAAATTAGACGAACGCGCACCAATCTCTTGACCAAAAGAATGGACTTTCACCGCCGAACCACCAGAACGAGTCTGATGAGATCCCGGACTCGCAATCACCGTTCGTGCCCATTTCTGTTCGTTTGTATTGCGGGCCCGGGTTCTGTCTTGAAGCCGCTCTAAGACACCATCATAAATTTGAATCGAAAGCGATGAATGTTTTACCTTGAGCGTTTCCTCCAAGACCTTCGGCTGACGGCCAATATGGGTAGCACGAACTCGATCCCGTTGGACAAATGAATGGCTTGGAGTCCACGACAGGACTTCAAACGTGTCTGAGCTTTCTTTTGACTCACAAAACGGTTGGCACCGGCGCGTAAAAACGTTTTTGCAGTGGCAAACACGCTGTTGGCGCCACTGAGACCACGGCGTACCTCTTGCAGGCCGTTCCTTCTGTTCGTAAGCAAAGGCATGGTATGCAATATTAGGTGGACGCGCCGCAGTATTGAAGGTAAAGAAAAGGTCCGCGTTCCAAGTCGATGACTGTAACGGGGTCGTCAGTGGAAACCATGGTGGTACTACCTTGAGTCGACTGTGACACCGCTCCTGCCAATGCGCGCGTTCCAGGTAAGTTCGCTCTCACCCTGCCCCGCCCTTGCCCGAAGGGCGTAACCCTTTTCCTACTAGGGTCTAATCTCGTCAGACCCCGGCCGCCTCATCTCGAATTTTGCAACATGGGCGCGGACCCGGATCCAGACCAAGGTATAGCGGAAAAGCGTTGTCATGAGTTGTCACCTGACGACAACGTAACTTCCTGAAATAGGCCATTCACCGCCGTCGTACCATGATCCAAACTTTGTTCCCGTACTTACCGCAACCCAAGCCCGTTTCCCAAGGGGCTGTCGTTCACGTTCATCTCCGGAGTTCTAGGCTCGCCGATGGGTGCCTCCTATCGCGCCAGCGCCCGAGCGGCGAACGGTATCCAAATGACTCAACCTCGGGCTCTTCACGTTTGCAACGCTTGGTTGACCGGGTTAAGTCTATCATTGATCGCAGCATCGTCACAGTCGCCGCATCACTGTTCCTTTCCGAATCAGCCGGGTGTCAGGTCGAGCAGCATGCCATAAGGCACGGACGACCAGGACCGAAGCACCAAATACATAGGTCCACATTGTGTCCCCGTGGCCCAGGCTCAAGAACCCTCGCCTGCCCCTGGTCTCGGCTAACTTAGAGTTCGGACGTTTATGCATGACGGTGGTTTCAAGGATGTTTCACATGACATCCAGGATGACAAACGCACGAACCAAGTGTCAAAATAACGGACCGAAACTTGGTCTTGCCGAAGTGTGCTTATTCCAAACAAGTGCTATTGGTGCCAAAAGGTCGCGTGCCCAAGCTTGCGTGTACTTGTGGATATCGAACTGAAAGCATGCAACTCTCAACTGAACACAGCTGTGCAAGCGCGTGGTGATGCTATTTATTCTCCGATTTGGACAAGAAACGAAGACGAGGCGATCAAAAGATACAATGTCCGTCGGAGAGCAGTGTTGACTCACGGACGCTTCGGCGATGCACTGATCACATGTAACCAAGTTACATCATTCAATACCCCTCTCGTCGATATTCTCAAACACGTCGCTGGATCACCAAATCCGAATCAGACCCAACCCAGGGGCATGTCACCTCAAGGAAGGATCTTGTGGGACGAGCTGTCCTCGGGACGTCACGTCTCCCCGCCTTGTGTTCCGTCGCATGTCGCGAATATCCCTCAGGCCTCAGGCGTCTCCACGTTTCCATTTTGTCCTACCCCGCCTCCTTGTCCGACACCGAATTTGGATGGGCATTTTGCGCTCCGAGGGCACGACCCGAGAAACCCGACGTCTCGCTCCTTGGAATGATACCGCGCTGGAAACAGCAAGGGAGTCCCTGCGTCGTCACGCGTCATCATGATGAGGTCACGCTACTTTCTGAGACGAGACGCGGAGACTTGACGACTTGCCGTCCTTGGATCGTCTGTTGCTTGGCGTCCACACTTGAAGTATACCGGATCTCGCTGGGTCACCTAGACCGCACACAGAACGGACCTTTTTAGTCACCGAGTCGGCGAACCGAACGCCAATGGCTCCCCGCCTCTTGTTGATGCTTCAATTTATGATGTCAGCGCGATGGTGACGAGTACGATAAGGTCAGAGAACGATTTGATTGAACAATGCGATGCTTATCTGCGCAAATTGTTTTTCCAACTCCAGGCGCACAAGATCATAATTAACTGCGTCCGTTGCGTTCGCGCTGGACTGCTATACCTGGTGAGGCGTGCCCGGGTTGCAGACTAGAAACAGAAACGCGGAAGCCTGTCCTAGGAATACCAATGCAACAAACTCAATCCCGCATGTTTGAACGTTAACTTTGGCCCCTTGTTTTATGGGACGGAGGGTGGATCCGAGCCGTCCATTTTGTCACGATTGTTTGCGCCAGCGCAGCGGGGTGACAGGTTTGACAGTGACCGCAAAGATGCATGCGTGTCGATTGCCAAAGATATGTATTAATAATACAACATTGCACAATTTGCAAAAGGCTAACTACCACATTGGTCGCGTTCTCGTCGAAATGGGTATCAAATCAGATAGGGACGATTAGTTCGCTCATAGTCGGGAGGACCCCTCGGTTAGAGGGTTCCGCAATGCCTCGTGTCCAGAAGAGAGCGGGGTAGACACGTCACATGCCGTACTTTCGCTTGAGGGCTGCCCACGAGAGGGCTGCCGTTCGATGGGAGGTGACGAATTGATTCATATCGTGTTCGGGAACGCGGTTGATGTCAAGTCGATTCCAGTATCGACAGAGTGTATAAACGATATCGTTCGCGTCGCGGTCCGCGCCGCGTCTGTGACGATCTATCAGTCAAGTCAATAAAACCAAAGTAGACGATGACTTGCATTGCCCAAGCTTTTAGTTTATCTCGGACAAACTCTGATAGGGTCAAAAAGGGAATGCCTTTGATGTTCATAGTCGTGGAGGTGTCCAGCCGTCGAGGGCCATGTTCGCCAGCAGGGAGGATTTCGATCTGGGTACACCATGGTGAACACGATGATTATGCCAAAAATAGATATGAAGTCACCTCAATGGCGGGTATGAGACGACGATAGGTGGTGTGTAGGCTGGACGGATACTGTAACGATAGGATGGGACCAAGTCAAGAAAAAGACACACCGGTTGCTCCACGGTGAGTGTGTCGTCGTGAAATACTCGCTGTGTGCGATCGCTTGACGGACGCGACGGAACGGGTGTGTGGGACCGCCCTCGACGATGCAGTATATTTCCTGTGGGGGGATGAGACCGTACGCACGGGGATGGGGGAGAAACGAACGTTGCAACGGGGACTGTCAGAGATGACAGCGGTGAGTATGCTACCGTGAAATGCATGGGGTATGGCATGCATTTTGAGGAGCTGAGAGAGGGCCATGGCAGCCTCGAGAAGACGGGGAGTTTCTGAAGACATGTGAGGGGGAAAGTATGGTGGGGAGGGAGGAGGAGGAGGGCATGATGGAATAAATATTAAAAGGATAGGGACGAGCAAGGGAAAAGGGATAAATAGTTCCGTGAGCGATGAGCAAGAAGAATCAGGAAGCAAACAAAGCTGATCTCCATCTGATCATACCTCTCTCGGACTTTACCGATAAAAATGTGGGGTAACCCCAAGGTAACCCCCACTTTTTATTACTTTATTGGGTTATTATCGGGTAAATTTAATTTCGTCCTTTTCTTTTCTCCCTTTGCATGTATCCCGCCGTCCACAATGTGATGCGATCCATCTCTGCCCGCTCTTTCGTCTTCACCCGCACTTTGGCCTGGAATGCTTTCCTTAGACCTACCACCGTCCACCGTCCACCCCCATCCCCGTCCCCATCCGAGGACGAGGCCAAGGCTGTTATCCTCGAAAAAGTCATGAAAAGCAGGCTTCCTTCTGATCTCATGCTTCGCTGTAAGTAACCCACATTCTTTCCCGTCAACACGCCAACGTCCCCTCGCAACACGTTCCTAGGCACCATCATCGACGAACGAGGTCTTTATTTTTTTCTCATCCGTTGCCTCGCACACGACGTAATCGCATCGCCCCAGGCGCAGTCAAGAACATTTCTGGCCAGTTCAAGAGATCGGATTTATGCAATGAACACCGTTTGAACGTAAGTCTGTCAGGTCATAGTTCAGTTGAAGACGTCATAACATCTTCCCGTTGACGTTTATCATCAAGCCTCGTGACTTGCGCAAAATAGATTCCCGTATACCAAACTTGGTTCCCACCATCCTCATCCGCAAAGAGGCAATTCTGGTCCGTTTCTCCGTCCTTCCAACTATCCGAGCGCTTCCTCCTCTTTGCAGATAAATGTATTACATATCAGAGCGCTTGTAAAGGCCGACACCGTCGTGCTCTTCGACACTTACGGATCAAATGACTCGAGGCTTCATTCCGTCTTTTTATACCACCTCGAGGTACGCTATCAGTGCGGCGATTCTTATCTCTGGCAGTCTAACTTCTCGTCAGCACAATCTCAAGGCCCGTGGAAGCGGGGCTCCTCCTTACGAATTTAGGTGCGTTTAATAGCCTACTAACCTACAACGTTGCCCATTCCCCTCTTTCGCTTCCATCAGAGCAATAGAATCCATCCTTCTCTCCGTTCTAAGCGCACTCGAGGCCGAAATGGTCTTCATTCGCAACCTCGTCGGAGGTCTCTTGGCTGAGCTTGAAGACGATATTAACCATGACAAATTTAAACGTCTCCTCCATTACTCCAGACGCCTCGCCGCTTTCAAAAATCGTGCAACTTTGGTACGACTTCTCCTCGTCATGTTCTTTCCCAGCTTCATTATCCGTCCACAGGTACAGGAAGCCCTGGAAGAAGTTTTGGAACAGGGTTCGTCTTGATCAGCGTCGGTAACGGCGCCGGACTAAATAAGTATAGATGAAGATTTGAATGCGATGTATCTCACTGACAAGAAGAATGGCACCCCCCGTGACATGCATGAGCATGACGAACTAGAGGTGTTGCTAGAATTCTTTTCCAAGCAAGTCGAGGAAATAGTTAACGAGGCTGAAAGTATCGAAGTGCGTCAAGTTGGCGAACCTGTTTCAAGAGCCAAAACTGATCAATTTACATAGGCAAACGTTCAATCCACCCAGGAAATCGTAGAGCTCATTTTAGACTCAAATCGTAATGCCCTACTGGCTTTGGACCTTAAAGTTTGTTCTTTCTGTAGGTAAAACAAATACTCTGCTCAAGAATATAAAATAGGTCTCTATTGGAACTATGGGGCTTGGATCGGGCGCCCTCGTTGCTGGATTATTCGGAATGAATGTATGTGATGCCATGTGTTGCTTTGGATCAATTGACCGAATATCAAATTTATAAAGTTACAAAGCCACATGGAAGATATGCCTTACGCATTTGCCGCCATGTCAGTTGTTTCGTCCGCTATCGCGGCACTGGTAGCCTGGACTGGACTCTGGAGGTGATGGCGCCGCTTATCTACAGCCTCCGCGCACTTCGTTCTCACGTCCACTTGTGGCCCACAGACTTGCCAAGATACGCAAGGTTGGCTTGACGAACCCACAGACGAGCAAGCGTGGCACCGCAGATCCTAAACCCCGCGCCCCATGGATACCCTTGCCACTGCGCCGCCGAAATCCTGATGGGTGGTCGTGAGAATGGATTGCGATTGGTTGATGTATGCTTATTCCTACCGCGCTTTCTCTCCTTATCACTATCGCATTTCGGGCCATCTTTGTTGCTGCAGGATCAGGGTCGATCCGACCCGTGTACTTTATCTTTGTACCCATCGCACCTCCGAGCACGTAAAGCAGTATAGATAGACGAACGCCTCGTCTTTTTTTATATTTTATTTCCAGATCCCTTTCCGTGTCGTCCCAGCAGCCCTGGGAGAAGAAGAGCGAAGGGCAACAATCGGATCGCCCCGATACCCGTCTCTGACAGAGTTCGTTCCCTAACAGGGCGAGCGAGAAAACGAACCAGGGCAAGCGGACATCTCCGTCAATCCCTTCTATACCGTCGCCTGCGGAACGCAGAGATCAGATTTCCGATATGTCGAGATCATCGCCTCGGATTATGACCACTGCGTTCGCTGTCGGCGATCCCCATCATCAACATGATTCGCTCACCAGCGAGACGCAAGTAACACAATGACCTCGTTTTTGTCAACTGGATGTACATACATGTGACTCCGATCGCGATCGTTGACACGCGCGTAATGTAGAGGAAAGAGTTGGACGAGCGAGTCGGATTCGAGATAATTATATCGTGGTTTGCGGCCGTACGGTGCCTAGCTCATTTTGTCCCTCACTTTACCAAGTGGCGTGATTTGCAGCGGCGGCGTCGCTCTGAGGATTCTTGGGCCCGACTCTTATCAGACACCATGCAGACGGACGCGGACGAGAGGGACGATAGCACCGTTATCATCCCAGTTGGATGCCAGCCGTTTATGGACCCGGTGATGTCCTTCAGTTCACCTTTCCGCAGGCTTCCTATCAGCGAAACATTCAGTACGAAAGCGATGCGATGCCGAGTGACGCGTCGTGCCGTCGC
>JBBPNX010000663.1:0-15639 GCA_038091155.1 Harrya chromipes | reverse complement strand
GTGTGGGGGCCGAACTGATCGCAATGGGCACTCCACATCTTCTGTTAAGGGGAGGTCCCAGGGTTGATGGAGCGTCTGAATCGCAATCGGAGTCCGAGCCCGAGCCTACCCTCGTCGTGCAGCCCACGGCGACCGAGAAGACATATGGCAATGGTGTTCAAGACGGGCTGGGAAAGGTTAATAGTGGGATGATCGATCTCCTGAGGAATCGAGCTCCGTCAGAACCCCTTTTCTTTCCCGAGTCCGACGAGGAGAGGAACGACACCGTTCCGCGAGTCGACAAAGGGAAGAAGAAGGAAAGCGGGGAATCTGGACAAGATGGCGAAGGGCGTCCACGTCCTCCGCAGCCCGTATGCAGTGCGACCATCCCGACATCAACGTCCACTGCAACCCTGACCCACGTTGCACGGTCCTTCACGAACATCCCTGACAAACCCCGTTCTGTACAGACCGTGCTGAGCACACGTGGCGCGGCTTGGAATCTCCGAAGGGATGACGATGCAGATGAAGAAACTGGGAGGGAACGAAAGCGGGTGAGGCTGGTTGATGAAAGGGATCATGTGCGGGCAAGTAAGAAGAATTTCAGGTCGAGCCTGAGCCAGTTCTTGGGTAGCGGAAAAAAAGCATTGCCAGACCAGCCAGAGGAAGAAAGCGGGGGCGAGAACCAAAACGATAGAGACGAGGGTCGAGATGCGCGGAAAGGATACGATTCCAGTGAAGAAGAGGATCAACTTGATGATGATGGTGAAGTTGAAGAAAGGGCACGTTCGAGCAATGCGAGGGGGAAGCGACGGAGAGCAGGAAGTGATTCATCTCAGGTGACGAGGGTCGTGCCTTCTGATGACGAACATGCGATGGACGTTGATGAGCCGTCATCTACCGCCGCCAAACCGTCACACGCTGGTGTCTCTTCGATCCCAGAAACAGCTGCAGAAGCAGCCCGGAACGGAACAGAAGACCTTGAAATCGTCTCCGAAGATGAGTGGGCGTTTTCATCGACCCTGGTCGGGACCTATGTCCCTCCCAAGGGCAAAGCGGTTGATCCTTCCTCGAGCTCAAGGTTTGCACATCCTGCGGAGGCAGACAGCGACTTCGTAACGCTACGCGTGAACCTCGTCAGCATAGGGACGCACTACCTGAACATGTATAACTACCTCTCATCCTCCGAGTCCACGTCGACCCCTCCTGAGCCAACACCTAGCTCCACCCTCCGTTCTGCTGTCTCATCCGCCAATCTCGAGACTGCTGCCGATGACGCTATCGCATCCGCCGCGCTTTCACGGATCATTTCCAAAACCGATTTTGAACACATGCTGATCGTAGGGCAGTTTAACCTCGGATTCGTCGTCGTGCGTAAGCGGAGCGATGTCAGGCCAGGTGTGGGTCGAGGGTCGATGGACGACCTTTTTATCGTCGACCAGCACGCTGCAGACGAAAAGTGGAATTTTGAGACACTGCAGGAGAACACGATTATTGCGTCTCAGAAGCTCTTTCAGTGTGTCTGTCTCCCTTCTGATGTATGACACGAGTTGACGCGTGATTGGTTGTATAGACCACAGCAATTGCAACTCACAGCAGCAGACGAAATGCTTGCGATCGAGAATATGGACGTGTTGAAGCTGAATGGATTTGAATTAGAGCGCGTGGAGGAGCAGGAGGCCGTCGAAGATGAGGGCGAGAGCGAGGAAGGATCAGAAGGTATGAGGATGCGGTTGCAGTTGGTCGCGCAACCAATGTCCAAGGACACGGTATTTGACATGAAGGGTAACCTATCATCTCACTCGACGCAAGTGGATGCTGACTTGAATATGCAGACCTCGAGGAGCTCATTCATCTCATGCAGGACCGCCCGAGGGGAACGATGGTTCGCTGTTCGAAAGCGCGGGCCATGTTTGCGATGCGTGCCTGTAGGCGGAGCGTGATGATAGGTAAGGCGCTCGATAAGATGCGGATGACGGCGGTACGTCGATGTCGTTGTTCTCTTTGCTGCCTCTCATCGTACGCGCTGTGATTGTCGCAAAAATAGATCGTTCGACACATGGGAGCGATGGACCAACCTTGGAATTGTCCACATGGACGGCCGACGTTGCGGCATTTGTCGGATTTGACTTCTTTTGGACGGTACGCGCCGCCGCGGTGTGAGGTCGATTGGAGAACGTATGGGTTGCTCGGATCTAGGATGGAGGAAGCGTGACCAGCGAGTCATGTTTGTTTCAATATAGCAAGCCTCCGTCGAGAGGAGGTTTGCCTGCGTTGACGGAATCGCTCGTGCGATTGCATCACTGCCGAACGGGACGATCACGAGGACAGGACGAGTTCCTTGAGCACTCTCAGGTCCTCGTGCCCCGAGCCGTTATCTCTTACCACACACGTCATCTACAGATATCTAACTTGGTATATATAGTGCTGATGCGCAATCTAGATGGTTTTCATCTCACATACCTCGGCGTTCTACAGTTGCGACACATATTGACTCGTTTGTTCCAACAGAATGTCGATCCACGCAGTGAAGCGCGAGCAGGCTAATCTTGCATGGGACAATAGGTATGCCGTCATTGCAGACCATCCCGTGTCCTTCATTCGAGCGCTTTGCAGTATTCCGCCCGCCTTGACAGTCTCCTCCGGGTCCACCGTCCACTTCTCCTGTCTCGACGCCTCCAACGGCCAAATCACCCCCACCTCAACCGCCGCGTCCATCGCCGTCGTCAATCTCGAGCTCTTCAACCATGTCAACGGGCCGGTGTACGTCCAAGGCGCCGTGCCAGGGGACACCCTCCAGATCGATGTGCTCGACGTGCAAACGGCGGACTGGGGCTGGACGGCGCTCTTCCCAGGTTTTGGACTGCTATCGGACGAGTTTCCAGAACCTGCGCTCAAGATCTGGGATCTCTCTGCCGGTGGCGCGAATGCGGGGTATGCCCACCTAAACGAGGCCAAGAGCATCCGCGTCCCGCTGCGCCCGTTTGCGGGCGAGATGGGCGTCGCCAGGGGTGCTGCGGGCAAGTGGTCGACGATTCCGCCGTATGTGACCGGTGGGAATTTGGATACGAAGCAGTTGACCAAGGGAGCGACGTTGTATTTGCCGGTCGAGGTCGAGGGGGCGTTGTTTGCTATTGGGGTGCGTTCTCTTTCAGGGTGTTGGTTGCTGGATTCTGACCGGTGTGTAGGATGGACATGCGGCGCAGGGCGATGGAGGTACGTGGGCCCATAATGATGGACGAGATTATTGAAGAACGTGTGTGTGGGCTCGTTTGGAAGAGGTCTGCGGTAGGTGGTCGCACACATGGGCATCTTGTGTCGGCTGAGTGCCTTTGGGTAGGCTCGGCCATTGAAACACCTATGGAAGTCACCGTGCGACTCACAGTGCGCAAGGACAAACCGTACACCAAGACGCCGCACTTTCATACTACGGTACCACCTGCCAACGCCGAGGAGTATTATTGCACAACAGGTGTCGACAGTGGTGAGCCCTTCCAGCGTGTCCATGGGCGACGAGGGTGAATGAGCATGTATTAGACATCCGAGAAGCGACACGTTCGGCCGTACGCCACATGATCGCGTATCTGGTGGCGGAACATGGGCTTGACCGCGAAGAAGCGTACATGCTCTGTAGCGTCGCAGGGGATCTGAAGATGCACGAGGTGGTACGTCGACGTGTTCTTCCCGGTGGCTGGCTAATCATTAATTATTTCTTCGTCACGGCAGGTGGACATGCCAAATTACGTTGTACGTATTTCACGTTCGTTTTCCTGGTGCCTGGTATGCTCATTGCTGGATAGATTGGAATGATGATTCCAAAGTCCGTACTTGGGGCATTGTGAACGGGGAATGTCCTTTTCAGGTCGTTTTCCCAAGAAAGTGGTGATGTTGTGGTCAGAACGTAGCTGGCTTGTGTACGTTTGCAAGAAAGGGATCTGCAATCCAACTGGCATACCTGGCGAGGAGTCGAATCAGCACACTGAACGCAGGGTGCGTGTCCCTCTTTCGTGTGCCGATCGTAGTATTGTTAGCGACGTTAGTGTGTTAGAAGGTCCAAACACCTTACTTCGGCAACACCGAGAGCGCTAGGCTAGGCTGAGCTGATCACGTCTGCATATGTATTGACTTCAGAACTCACCCACAGTGTGGAGCTTTCCCCCCTCATCCTTGGCACATTCGATTCAGCCAACGGTGACCGGTGACTAGTAAGGACGGGACATTTGCCCCTCCAAACATCGAACATCGCAGCACCGAGTTCGCCCGAGAAGCACTCTCCGCGAGCTGGTAACACTGACGATTGCTTTCCGCTGCTTCGACCAATACCAACTGCCAGGTGCGTTCTCTGACCGGCGTCCCAACCGATCTAGGTCATTGCTGCGCATCGTCGCTAGGCAACGCGGTGTGTCTGCACTTCGATTGGGTGTCACAGGTACCGTGTCTGAGGCGTGGTGAAACAATTTACCCTTGAAACGAGCGCGATGCGCTGGACCCAGTGTGGTACATCGGACATGCCGGGGTAAAGTGACGGAATCTTGTGGGTTGGTAAACGTTCAAACGAATGAAAAATGCTTGATGCCTAGGTAACTTGGGGCCGATTTCTGAAACACGCATCCCCGAGCTGCCATCGCAGTGAGTGACGTCAAGCGCCAATAAGTCAGGATCCCCCCAGGGGGGATCCTGTCACCGTTGGTAAGTCCTGGCGGGTCCTGTCAACATCAGCTTACACGGAGACGATGTTTTCTCGGTTTTGATGGATCAAAGTTGATGCGAAAACTCGCCTGCCACGACATCGGGGCTTATCAGGTGGGTCAACCTGATCGCTCCGATCTGTATACCTCGCACACTGTCGCACCCGAGTCGATAAATATGCCCGAATTCCATGTTGCCATGCGACTCGGAGGCACAACCTTTTGCATTCCGGCATATTAGGGAATGTGTGCAGGCACCCGCGCCTGAGCTTGTATCGGTGGAGAAAAATTACGCGTCATAACAGATAGATACATACCATCAGTTTTGTGACTGCACGTTGGGTTGGCAAAATTGATGGTTCGAGGTTCCAAGTTTCATCATACCGCAACCATCATATCCGCGCAGTGGCGGTAGTGTTGCCGCGAAGTGAATTGGAGTGAACCGAGGTGTGTTTTGTGGTGCAACTCGAGTCAGTTTGATTGAATGAGTCGCTTCGTTTACCTTCGGGAAGTTGGCCGGGAGTACGGACCGTCTTTCCATCCAATCAAAAGTGATTATTAATGAGTCAAGCAACTGGTAAAGTTCGTCAACAGCGCCTGATTCCGTGAGCTCGTCCACTGCCCTCAACCCAGGGATATTGTAGTCTGCCTCTTCTGCAATCAGATCTGGGGTGAAGTTGAGACGAGACTGCTTGTAAGTGAATTTAAGAAATTGCAGCGCTTCGATGGTTTCGGGAAGGTGGTTTCGGGCCTTTCGGCTGTACATGCAAGTTTACTCGACGAAAAGATACGTTCGCATGGCACAGATGATGCTTGTGCCGGGAGGATGTCCATGGCTACTGTAACACCTAGCCTACACGGACTCGGACGAGCAACGGATAGGGCTATTGGCCACTATCTTTGCTACACACATGATATATCTCGTTGCTGTCACAACATAGTACGATACTTTCATCTCACCTCCCGAGCTGAATGAACTCGCTTCCTTCCCAATTCGGTCGCAACGAAGTGTGTGAAAGTGTCACCCACACGAATTGAGCCGAATTAACTGGCGGCAAGGCCTCACGTGCAATTCGAACCGGCGCTGTGTCTACTCCGAACTAACTCAATGATTCCAAGCTTCTGTGAACCTGTCAATTCACCTATTCCATGTTTCTATGCAAAGGTACACGTTTCGAACTTACTAGTGCCGGGACAGAATTTTGGGATTAGTAGCCAGCACCGTGACCTTATGCTCCGGTTTGGCAGACAGTTTCCGTCCGGTTCCTTCAGACAAATGCGTGCATAAAAAGGGAGCCGTTGCCAGTGACAGCCAGCTACTAGCACCCAGCGTTCCACTCCTTTACGATGTTCTTCGTCGGTCTCTTTTCGTTCCTTACTTTGGTCAACGCGACGCCGCCGGCGACGACGTCTCGTAGATGCACGGGCACCATCTCATCACTGAGTGATGTGAGCAGTGCTGTACAGTGTACAACCGTGAACATCAATGCATTCACTGTGCCAGCTGGGCAGACATTTGGCCTCAATTTGTTGCAAGGCACCACCGTCAACGTTTGTGAGTACTTCCGTGCAGTTGTTTGGGATGAATCGGCTCACCACTTATTTCAGTGGGAGAGATTCAATTCGGAAATAAAAGCTGGGCTGGTCCATTGTTCGAGGTCACGCACGTCGAGTTTTCATGCATGACACGCAAAGACACTTACTGACCTTGAATTTTCGGTAACAGAGGGAATGACATCACATGTGAGTCTGACTAAATGTATACGTTCAGCGCGATGCTAATGACACGCCCCAGTCAACGGCAACGGGAACATCTGGGACGGAGGTGGACCTTTCTACTGGGTAAATGAGGTTGCGGTGACTATATCCCCTTTCAATGTCTGACATGTCGCAGGACAGCAAGGGAACTAGTGGCGGCGTCACTAAACCGCATCCCATGATAAGGTGCGCGCGTTTTATTGAAACGATAACATCCTGAGATTTATCGGTACTCTAGGATTGCAATGTCGGGAACATTGTCTGTATGTGACGATCTACTATGTGGTATCATATCACCACTTACCTGATTCCAGGGCGTCCACGTTATCAATTCCCCGGCACATGCTGTCAGCGTCAACAATCCTGGTCCATTGGTCATCAGCGGTGTCACGATTGATGACAGTGAGAGCCATTTTCTCTTGATAGCCATTTCCCTCACCCATTGGATCCACAGGTCAAGGAGCTCATCCTAACGCAAATAGCCATGGTCTTGCTGCTGGTGATGATAACTTTGATGAAAAAGGAACTCTAGATTGATACCACTCGCAGGACACAACACCGACGGTTTTGACGTCAGTGGAGACGACGTCGTCATCAAGGGCTGGTAAGAATAAGTATCTGTCTTGCTTTCGAGACACTGATGCTCAAAAATCACAGCACCGTGATCAACCAGGTTCCCATGATTATTATCCAGCTCCCATGAATTTAATCACTTATCTCACATGCAGGATGATTGCCTGGCTATCAACAACGGAAAGAACATTGTGTTCCAAGACAATTACTGTGACGGTGGTCATGGTATATCCATCGTATGTGGTCTCGCCGGATAAGTAGGATCTCATGATTCCAAATTCTTAGGGCTCGATCTCTTCCAACGCTGTGGTTGACACCATCGTCATTCGGGGAAACACGGTCGTTAATAGGTGCGTCTTCTGCATGAAATCCGCTCACACCGACTCGATTACCATAGCCGACAAGGTTTCCGCATCAAGACCAAGAAAGATGCGACTAACAGTAAAGTTTCTAATGTCGTATACTCTGTATGCAAATCCACTATATATGTCGGGTTCTTAGAAGTCGCACTCATTGTGTTCATCAGGACAACACTGCAACAAACATTACGGATTATGGCATATTGATCACTCAGAGTTACCCCACTACTATCGGGACACCTGGGACTGGCGTCATCATATCTGTGAGTAGCCTTCTCAAGAACGAACTTGTTAGTGATTGGGTGTCTTTGATAGGACGTCTCCTTCGCCTCTGGTGAGACCGATGTCAGCGTCGCGAGTAAGGCTAGCCGGGTTGCAATCAACTGCGGCTCCGGCACTTGTACTGGTACGTGGTTCCCGTTCGCCCCACGACGAGTAAAGGGCTAAATTACTCGTGCAGGAACCTGGGATTGGTCAAGCTTAGTAACGTCTGGCGGCCAGGCCGGCACGACGAATAACGTTCCTTCTGTGCTTGGTGGATATACCCTGTAGACCCATTCTTTGCTTTGTTTTCTCTTGTGGAGATTCAATGCTCACTGGGTACGACGATTTTGGGAACGACAGCTGGTCTGTCGGTTTGGTCCCTTCTATTTTAGGTAATCATTAGATTCCCCTAAATACCCAAAGTTTCTGCGAATCCTCTCTCCGTCTGAACTCGACTCATCCCTCCGTTATGAATACTTGCGACGATGTCTGTTGCTGGCTTTGTTCCATGCCAACTTCTTTTTGTAACTGCGAATTCTCCGATTCTTCCTGGTCCAGATCCACTTCTCGAGAGTCGTTTAATTCCGCCCGCGACGGGCACGAAAAACGGTCGTGCTCGATTGACGAAAAGAGCTCCCTTGGGACCACTTCAGAGGACCTGGACCTTGAATCAGACGACGTGATACAACCTCCGGGACGTTGGTCACTGCTTTCGGGCGCAGTGACCCAGATCACTCCGAAGGATGTTAGCGATGCGACACAATGGCAGACACCCGGCACGGAGCCTCCTCCGAACTCCTCCTCACCTCTCGGCCTCCTCGGCGCCGACTCTTCGCCATTGTGGACAGATCCAGGTCCACAACCACTGCCATTGTCACACCGCGAGGATGCCGTGACCAGGGCTCGACCCGTGTTTTGGCTTTCGCGTGGCAACAGCGGTGAACAACCAAGTGTCAAAGGACAAAGACTATCTAACGACCTTGTGGACTCGAATGCATCTGTCTTTCCAACCACCACGTCGACGACGCGTTTTCCCTCTTGCACACTAGCCCCCGAGTTCCATACACGACAAAGTGGTTCCTCGATGCCTGCTGTCAGTGGAGACGCCACTCAAGGATCTCTCGAACAGTGGCACTTTGCGAAACACGGTATATGCGCATTTTTGACCCCAAGGACCAACAAAGATTTGAACCTTTCTGGAAAACTGGACGGGATCGACCGCGTGTCCACTTGTCAGACTGCTAAGTCGACAAGTGCCACCGAGGGCGGCTCGTCCAAACTGCCTTTCATCGTCCCGGCCCCTTGCGTTGGCCAGGCTATGCACGACGGTCGCTTGAAACGACGAAGGTCTTCGACCACTACTTCCCCGAAACCCAAAAAGGTGAAGCTCGATCGAACCTTGTCCCGTATCTTCTGCGCCGGCGACGCAAGTGAACCGAAATACCAAGCGACGGAACCTGCGAGCCTGCGACGGGCACATTCGTTGAGGTCCGAAATATCCGCGTGTTCGGAAGTTGAGTCAACGTCGGTACGTCCATGGTCGCGTTATTATGCATACCGAAAGAGTCACTGACGCGCGTATATGCGCCTTTCACCATCAGGATTCACTTTTCTACCCTTCCCCATTAAGTGGATCGACTTCCAAGCCTTGTCCGGACGAGTGTCCACCTACGGTCCGAAACACGCCACTCCCGGATTCCGTGGACTATGCCCGATCGAGGGCGAATCCCTTGGCTCGAACGATCCCAGTGTGTCGTCAAAGATCATTGAACGCCCCGACGATACCTCCAGTGCCCATCATCGCACCACCGCAAGAAATCGGTCCTACATATGTTCATTGCGCCGAAGACCAAGCGATCGACCGTCTCAAGGCTCTTCTCCACAGGGAACGTATGGAACGGGAAACGGACGGCTTGCATGTTCAAGACAAGATACGTGCGGATCGTTTGAAAGTGAAATATCCGATTGAATTGGCCGTTACACGACGAGACAGTGCGAGCACGACCGACACCAGCGACGGCGGTAGTCGATGGGAAGAAGAGAGTACACTGGATAGTGCTGAGTCCCAAGAAAGCCAGCTTTCCGTACGCACCGTTAGGATCCTCCCTGTGCAGGGTCAACATCGGTCTATCGATCGGGAAACCTGGTTCAACGCGTTTGGTATCGGGAACGACCTCCGGAAAGAGATTACAGAATGGATACTCAAGGTGCGGTTAATGCTCTGCGTTTTGATGCAAAACTAACTTATCCAGCCGCAGAAACTACCGAAAAAACCGAAAACCCTTAAAGAACCATCTCAAGATTGGCGTCAGCTCGGGAGCAACCTTTACGATCAGCTCACAAACTCACCCCAGACGCGGTTTCATGCAGCACAACTATTTCTCAGGTACTTTCGTCTGCCCGAGAAGGTCGAGTTCTGGAGAGACGTGGGCAAGCACGATTGCCTCGAAGGGGAAAAAGATATTTGGGACCTCGCGGTTGCATGCATTGCATTGGGAGTCAAGGTATAGATTTCATTGCGCTTTGCCTGGAAAATATGCTCAATAGTCGTCAGCTTCATCGTGACTGCTTACCTCCACTCCACCCGGTATTTGCTGCCGAGTTTCTTGAACTGGCACCCCATCCAATGACCCATGCAGGATTAGAAGTGGGTATTCTGCGAGACAAGTCGATGCAACGCTCTGATCGTACAACAACCAGTGTGCACAGCGAGATATCATGTATACACTTCAGTGTTTGCTGGGGAGTTGCACACCGCAAGACGTCTTGGACGAGATGTGGATTGCGCTACCCACTTTGCGCAAGGCAACCACACCCATTTCAAACGGCTGGACAGTCGTTCAACGTGTCGTTTGGGACAAGTTGTTTGAATTACTTCTCGGTAAGTATTGATTGACTTATCGACGTCGTGATACCCAAAGGTGGCGTTCAGAACCAGACATATTGCAATATCCGGTGACCTTGCTTACGGCTGCGGTCCTTGTCGACGGGCTCGTTTTTTCCCTGGCGCGGCAATTTAGGATGGAAGGAGAAGCCAAGGGTTCTCTACTCACACCGGCCGTTTCTGAGTGTGCTCCCGACGACCTCGAAACCACGTCGTGGCAAATCTACTATTTTGAAGCCAAACAATTAGTGGATGATGTGATCTTGGATATCAGGGACGTGCTTGAGCTGTCTGAGGTGAGTGGCACTCTCGCGGTGATGACGAGAATTGACAGGATGGCTTTCAGATGGAACTGAACGAATGCAGGACATGGTTGAGCTATGTTGGTGAAAAATGAAAAATACCTGATCGACTTGCCTTTGTACTTTTGCATCTTCCTAATTTGTACATCGGATGATCCACATCGATGACGTCGATATGATTGTGGAATTCACGTGTGGGTATAAAACCAGGCGAGTACGCGCATTTTGACTCGACATGAACATGACACACTCGAACAAGCTCGAACAAGGACAAAACGTCTCGTGAGTGCTGTCCTCTAGTGTGCGAGCCCTTATCGATCACGTCCAAGCTGGAACTGGGGTGGCGGGCAACCTTCTGGAAAGATCGTAGACATCGTCGAGGAAGGCACTGCAAAGGTGAAGAGTAAAAAGGTCGCCATTGATGATTTCAACATCCATTGATCATACAAGTGGCACTGATACCTGAACCACAGGGGAATATGGTGACTCGTAAGGCGAGGGAAGGCGACCCTGCCGTCAAGATCACCCGAGAGGGAGTGAGTATTGTGTCGATCCGTGATCATCTTGTTGAACAATTTAGCGCAGAACGACGTTGTCAAGCTGGCGCATGAGTTGAATGAGGTGTCGGAGAAATGAACAAAGCAACCGCCCCGCGAGCTTGTTATGTACATCGGCGTGGGAAGAAACATGAATTTGAATGGATTATACTTGTCTTTGGTGGTGAGAATTTGCAGACTCGCATCATCGTTAACTTGAGTCGCCTTCTCTTCTCCAAGTCGCTCTTGTTCTCTTCCGCTTTTTTTTTCTCGTTACGACCGTCAGGATAAACACGACCTATCTGCCTCGCCAACCCAGCGTGCTACTATCTCTCTTCTTTCCACCCTCGAAACGATTCCATCAAAAATCCATACCCCGATACCATCATATATCCCACACACTTGTATCATCAGTAAAATCTCGCAGTACGCTCTTCCTGATCTGCAAAACATGGCCCCAGGACCCAAGACCGGACCTGCACTGTTCCTTGGACTCGAACTCGCCACCGATCAGCTCCGTGCATCGATCGTCGATGAGAGTTTGGAGCTAGTGGGGGTCGAGTGCGTAGACTTTGATTCCGAATTATCGGAATATCAGTGAGTGTTCTTGTATGCGTCCCTTCTTGTTCCCTACCATCCCTGCCGAACTCTCTGTCTTTCTGGCCCCAAATCACGTACTGAGCCTTGCATAGGACCCAGGGTGGTATATTCACCACGCCGGGAGATGCTTACACGACGCCAGTTGATATGTGGGCAAAGGCCCTAGGTGTGTGTATTTCGCGGAATCAAAAATTTCAGGTATCAACGATGGACAAATTTGGCTTTTTTTATAATTCCCTCGATCGTAACCTTATTCGGCACGTGCCTCAACAACCCTACACACACCCGAAGATTTTCTCCTCGAAAAGATTTCCAGGAACCACGACGTGACGAGGATAAAATCAATTGGCGGTTGTGCTCAGGTGTGTCTAACGTCGTCGTTGCCGTCTCTTCTTTGTTTTTGTCGGTGATCCGACCTTCGGTACTGTCGTTTATAGCATGCTGTCGTCTGGTGGAAATCGACCCCGATCCCCTCATTTCCTGCGTTGGATCCGCGACTCCCGTTTCACTCCCAACTCCCTCCAAACACTTTCTCGTTGGCCAATACCCCAGTTGCACAGGACACATCAGCACATACCCATGCCTTGGCCCTCGAGTCACTTCTTGGAGGTCCAGATATCATGGCTGCGCGCGTCGGTACCTGCGCCAACGCGTCCATTCTCGCTGCTCAGCTCCTGCGTATACGGGAGTCTTGGACGTCGGACGTGTGGGCACGTACGGGAAAGGTGCAGCTCGCAAGCACGTTCATTGCGAGCATGATCGTCGGCGAATGGGTGAACATGGGCGAGGCAGAGGCGTGTGCGACTGGCATGTGGGCACATACTGGTAGTCAAGGCACTCCAACCCAGGGGCACTGGGATGAAGGTGTCCTCGAGATCGTCGGTGGTAGTCGAGAGGAGGGACGGAGGATCCGAGGATGGCTCGGCGAGGTCGATTCAGCGAGCGGTAGGAAGGTTGCCAATGTATCGCGATATCTTTGTGAAAGATACGGCCTTGAGCCTGGTAAGTGATGATTCATCCCTTGGTGCCGAGATCGCTGATCTTTTCTCAGATACTGTTGTCACCCCATTTACATCGGATTATCTTTCTACATATCTTTCTCTCTGCCCGTCTCCCGGAGACGCCGTAATCTCATTTGGACCTATGGATGCCCTCCTCACGTCCGCACAGCACTATCATCCTACTCGCTTGTACACCCTATTTCCGCACCCAGCACAGGACGCTAGCGAAAAGCGAAGATACATTGCTATGCTGACAAGCAGGTAAGAGCATGCCCCTTGACTTGATTCCACGCTTTCCTTAATGTTTTCGTCCAGAAATGCCGATGTTCCTCGTGCCTTGGTTCGAGACATGTATACCAAGAGCTGGAGTGCGTTTGATCGTCTAGTCGCTATCGTTCCTCCTGGTGGTTCTATCGGGTACGTGAGCGTTATATCGGAACGTTTGGATTCTAAATTATGCATTCACCACGTACGTAGGCTCGACGACAAACTTTTCAGCTTTTGGTTATTGCAGGGCGATAGTTACCCACTATCTCACGTCAAGGGAATCTACCGCTTTGAAACAGGCATCAAAGTCAACGAATTTAGGGATCTTCGTGCGAATCCACGATGTCTACTTGAAAGTCAGGTTCTTTCATTCCGTGTCCGATGGTCACGGATGATATCCACCGGGGTACTCGGGTCCAACGTTAATCGAAATCGTGGAAATGTGCAGACACCTGGACCAGGGCCCAGTCCTGGCGCGACGTCTGCCCCAAGCAGTCGTGCAACAAGTCTTGGGCTTCCCTTTGATCCATACGACTATTCGCCTTTACCAGCACGGATGCTGGTCACGGGGGCGGCAGCAAACTTCCCTTCAGTCGCCAATCTGGTCGGAGACGTTTTCAACGCGCCGGTGTTCATGCCCAACACGCAAGTAGACTCTGCTCAGGTAGTTCCCCATCGCAATGCCCCTGCGAATGGTTTCCCCAGTCGAGCGTCTCTTGGAGGTGCATACTTTGCACGGTGGATCTGGGGCAAGGAGCGCAGTGCAACGAGTGGAGGGTCGGGGACTGGCAGAGGACTTGGTGGCTTTGAAGATGAAATACGGAGGCTGCACGGGAAGCGGTGGGTTGCGTCTGGTAATACACCACTACGCACCAATGTGAACGGGCCTTTGGGCGGAAGCGGTGGAAGTGGCGCCAACAGCGGCACCAGCACCCCCTACGGACATCCACGATCAGGTCTTGGCTCCAGCATCGTTGTGGAGGAAGAAGAGGAGGAGATGGAGGAGATGGAGCGAAACGGTGGGATGCTGAACGCGTCGGTATTTGCGGGCGGATTTGCAGATCGGGATCTTGGACGGGACATTGGCCGGATGCGGACGATCACCGGGTCGACTGTGGACACGACTACGAGCGCGGGCTCGGGAGTGGCTTCGACGGCGTTTACGACGCCCGAGTTGGGAGGGGGTGCGAGTCCTGGGACAAACAGTGCCGCAGCCGCGCCACAGACGACGAGTCTCACTCCTGTGACGGCGATGCCGACTGCAGATTCGGAGGCGCAAATTGGACTGGCCAAGGTGGCGGAAGCAGACGTGGATGCATTCATGGCGTATGCGGCGATCGTTCCCGAGTATTGCAGGTTGGAGAGTATGTTGTGCAAGACCCTCGTGTAATCGGGCTCTCACTCTCGTTCTCGCCCTCTGTTGGGTAGTTTCGGTCGCAAAAAGTGAAGTCCACCTACGTGCATGCTCCATCTGTATAGCTCAGTATTAGAATACTGTAAGATCACGTCAATAAGCAAGTACGTTAGAGTTGGAGTGAGGCGGACAGTTATTAGTGATTACCACTGCGCGGAGGTTCAAACCCTCTACTTCCTCGAGCCGCAATCTAGAAACAAATATCACCAGAGTCATGCGTCACACTCTTCACGTTCGAGCATCCCCAAGCTGAGGACTCGCTGGCTTTAATGCAGGGGTAATTCGAGATGTTTTTCCCCCTCTATCACGCTACTAAGCACACCATGATACGTAGACGTGTCGTGTTATGCACGCGCTCGGGACTCTGTCCTGTGGACATCCCATCGAATGAACTCTGGTCCGTGGCAAACGCAAGTTTGGGAACTTGTTTTATTTTCGGAATGATTCTGGAAGGGGACGGTTGTGTGCACCAGAGACGTTGACTATAACCGTGAATTGGAACAAATCACGATGGTTCTCGTCGTCTGTAGGTACCATCCGTTATCCTAAGTTGACCCCCCTTCTGTGTCATGCTGGCCAGAATAGTTGATTGTGGCTAGTTCGCCGGTAGCCACTGGCAGTGCGTCCTGCAGCCTGAATTTGCAACACTTGCTCAGCAGGGTATCCGACGACGTGATTACGAACGACACAGACGTTGTTTTGCCATTTACGTTTCCTCCGATGGTACTGGCGTCGACGTCCACACCATCATTCCTACCGTTTTCCTCCTCCGCTTGAGGAAGTGCAAGTGTCTCGACTTCAGGAAAGCGAGTAGTATGGTTCAGCCGAGATCCGGATCTCGACTCGGAAAGTATTGATTATATGCCAATGAAGTGTGCTGCAGATCGAGAACAGGAAGCCAGCTCGCCAGTAATAGTGTGTCGATTGGTTCCATCATGATACTATGCACAAGGTCATGATTATGAGGTATACTCCACGATCACATTTGCCAGTGGGAAAATCAGTGATATGCAC